>CM042184.1:53698452-53715209 GCA_023539305.1 Ilex asprella
CCAAGCTTGGATTATATGATATATATAGTCCAGCTTGAGGGGGAGTGTTAAGAATATAAGGTTGTATGTGTAAATTGTTAATAGTAAGAGGGGGTATGTGTAATTCTTATTATTGTAAGTTGACTATAAATACAAGTGATGTATGAGAATTAGGTTAAGTTTTAACCTCTCTCTATTTTTCTCTAATATTGTGTTAATGATCTAAACATAACATGGTATCAGAGCACATAACGATCATAAATATATATTCTGTTCGTTTACCAGTCGTTACTGTTTCGTTACTGTCTTTCTGTTTCGTTACTATGGCTTGCCGTTCATTGTCATTTGTTACTGTGGCTTGTCGTTCGCTGCCGTTCGATTGCTGTGGCTTGTAGTTCGCTGCTGTGGTAGTTGTTGTTTGTCGAAACCATAGTGGTGGTATCGTTGTTGTGCAGTCAGCGCTTGTGGTGGTGGTCGTCAACGTTGGTGCTGTGGTGTTTGTGCACTCGGCGCTGGTGTAGTTGTTGTTGCAGAGACTAAGGGTTTGCAGAGGAACCCTACTCACTGAAGAAGACAAAGATCCAAGCGGGTCGATTTTCAGGTCACAAATCCAAGTCCACTCTTAAGCCCAGATCCAGGCCTAGACCCATATCAAGATCCAAGACCCAGACTAGGTCCGATTCTCATAATCGTCAGACCAAACCGGTCCAAGTCCGATTCACACCCGGTTCAACCCTAGTTTGATCCAGACTAAGCCGGTTCAGGTAGTTCTTCATTGGTTCAGACTGGTTTCTTCAATCCTTTGCTCCGGTTCAGTGCTCTAGTTCAGTTATTGCTCTGGTTCATCAGTCTATTACACTTCAGTAGTCCGGTTCAGCAATCCAGTACACTTAAGCTGTCCGGTTTAGCAGTCCAGTACCCTTAGACTGTCCGATTTACTTATTTTTAACCCTGGTTCAGCCTGATTCAGTTGGTTTCTGGTTCGGTTCAGCTTGGTTCAGTTAGTTTCTCCTCCGGTTCAGCCTGGTTCAGTCACTATTATGGAACGCAAGCAAGAGACCAGGACTCTTACTTCATCTTTGCCTCCTCTTACTCTTATCAATGGTCCCATAACCTCTGTCAAACTCAATGGGACTCATTACACTTTATGGTCCCGATCTGTTCAAGTCTTTTTTCGAGGCAAAGGATTTAAGAAATATTCATTGGATCCTAAACCCAAGGAAGACACTCCTGGGTATGATCAATGGGAACAAAAGGATGCTCAGATTATCTCTTTATTGTTGAATAGCTTTGAGCCTAGTATTAGCTCTTCTCTGCTTTATCTTGATACTACCAAAGAGATATGGGATCACTTGACCACTATGTATTCTGGTACAGGTAATTTTATCCGTGCATATAAGGTGTGCAAGGAGTACTTCCGGCTGGAACAGGATACTCTGAGCCTTGTGGATTATTACTCTCATGCTCGAGGAGTCTGTAAGGAGATGAAGACTTACCATCCGTTTACTACTGATACAGCAGTTTGGCAAAAGCAACATGAGAACCTAAATGTTGTTAGGTTTCTAGTAGGGTTGAAACCTGAATATGAGCCTATTCGTTCTCAGATTCTAGGTGGTTCTAGTCTTCCATCACTGTTTGAGATTTTCTCTCGTTTACAACGAGCTACATTATCTACTCCTTCCAGCATTGATCACGGTGTTTCCACTGATCGCTCAGCTCTTGTGATTCCTAGTAGCCACAGTGATGGTCATCGAGGTGGACGTGGTGGTCGTAGTGGTCGAGGAGGTCGTATGGGTGGTCGTGGGGGCCGTAGTGGACCCCGTTCCAGTACTCACTGTGGTCGTGGATGACACACTGTTAATTTCTGTTGGGATTTGCATGGAAAACCTTCTGGTGCTGCTAATCAGGCTTCCTATCAAGATGACACCTCGGTTGTTGCTTCCATACCTCGGCCAGCTCCACCAGACACTGGGTCAGTTACTATTACACTGGGTTGAGAGAAGTATGCCTAGTTCCTGTCTCAGCAATAGGCTGTTTCATCTCCCTCCACTGCTACTTTTGCCCAGTCAGGTATTGCTTTCACTTGTTTATTGTCTTCCACTTGCAGTCCTTGAATCATAGACTCTGGCACTTCTGATCACATGACTGGTGCGTCTGATGTTTTTTCTACTTATCAGTCTGCTACTTTCACACGTAGTGTTACTCTTGCTAATGGTACTTGTTCTAAAGTTTTAGGTCTAGGGACTACTCACTTGAGTCCTAATATGTCTCTATCTTCCGTGTTATTTGTTTCTCAGTTTTTTTTTAGTTTACATTCCATTAGTAAGATTACTCATTCTCTCAATTGTTCTGTAACATTTTATCCCTCTTACTGTGTCTTTCAGGATCTCAAGACGAAGAGGGAGATTGGTACAGGACATGAAACCGGTGGTCTATATTACTTTGATTTTGATTCACTTACTCGAGCTCGACAGACCTCGTTGTCTCCTTTTCAATGACATTGTCGTCTTGGACATCCTTCTCTCCAGAATTTGAAGCGTCAAGTTCTTAGTCTTAGTTGTGTGTCGTCTTTGTCTTGTGAAGCTTGTCAACTTAGTAAGCATCACCGTGTGTCATTTCAGTCTAGAATCAATAATCATGTGTCTAGTCCATTTGAGTTGGTGCATTCTGATGTATGGGCTCCAATAAAGAATATTTCATCTAATAAATATCCCTATTTTGTGTCGTTTGTAGATGACTATTCTCGTGTGACTTGGTTGTTTTTTATGAAAGCTCGGTCTAAATTATTCTCCATATTTGAGTCCTTTCGTAAGGAAATAAAAACTCAGTATGATTGTCGTATACGTATTTACGTTCTGATAATGCCCGGGAATATGAATTTGATCATTTTTCAGCGTATCTTAATAAAACTGGCATTATTCATCAGACTTCCTGTGCTTACACATCTCCGCAGAAAGGTGTTGCTGAACGCAAAAATCGTCATTTGTTAGAAGTCAACCGTGCCCTATTATTCCAAATGAATATTCCTTGATATTTTTGAAATGATGTTGTTCTTACTGCTTGTCACCTTATTAATCATATGTCATCCTCTGTGTTAAATGGGCAAAGTCCATATTCTGTCATTTTTTTTTATAAGCCCTCATTTTTCCTCACTCCTAAGGTGTTTGGTTTTGTCTGTTATGTTCACAATTTGGATCCTGGGTTTGATAAACTTGACCCTCGAGCTATCAAATGTGTATTTCTTGGTTATTCCCGCACACAAAAGGGGTATCGTTGCTATAGTCCTTCTCTGCGACGATACGTTACTAGTGTCGATGTCACATTTGAGGAATTTGTTCCATTTTTTCTAGCACCTTTTCAGCCTTTGAATTTGGACTTTGGGTCATCTCTTCTACCACCATCTTCAGATATTCCGCTGCCACTGTGTTACCATCTACTTTACCTCTTCGTGTATACTCTCGTCGTCCTCGACCATCGACTGAGGAGTCTGTACTGTCTTCCTTGCCGCCTTCTGATCCTGGTGCATCAGGTACTTTAGACTCTTTACCTATTGCTCTTCGAAAAAGTACCCGTTCGTGTGTTACTAATCATCTCATTGCTCATTTTGTTTCATATGATGTCTTATCTCTTATCTTTTCTTGTTTTACCTCTCAATTATCTACTATATCTATCCCTAAGCATTTACAGGATGCATTATCTGATCCGGGTTGGAGGAAAGCTATGGAGGATGAGATGGATGTCTTACATCATAATGGGACTTGGAATCTCGTTCTTTTACCTCTTAGTAAACGAAATGTTGGTTGTATACTGTTAAGTTTCATCCAGATAGTTCTGTGGAGCGTCTCAAAGCCCGACTTGTTGCAAAAGATTTTACTCAGACTTATGATGTTGATTATGAGGAGACCTTCTCTCCTGTTGCCAAAATTATCTCTATTCGTATCTTGATTTCTTTGGCTGCTAATCTTGATTGGTCTCTATTTCAATTAGATGTCAATAATGCCTTCCTACATGGTGACTTGGTTGAAGAGATATACATGGAGCAGCCACCTGAGTTTGCTACTCAGGGGGAGTATGGTCAGAGTGTATGTCGGTTAAAGAAATCTTTGTATAGTTTGAAGTAGTCACCGAGGGCATGGTTTGACAAGTTTTCAGATGCAGTTTTAGAGTTTGGTCTTCTTCGATGTCAGACAGATCATTCTGTGTTTCATAGACAGACTGATGCTGGATATATTCTATTGGTGGTCTATGTAGATAATATTGTGATTATTGAAAATGATTCTGAGGGGATTGCCAAGTTAAAAATATTCTTGCAGGATCGATGTCATACTAAGGATTTGAAAAAACTCAGGTATTTCTTGGGTATTGAGGTGGCTCGATCTAAACAAGGTATTTGTTTATCCCAGAGAAAATATGTACTTGACATGCTAGAAGAAGCAGGTTTGCTGGGTGGCAGACCTATTGATGTTCCTATGGATCCAAATCAGAAACTTTTGATGGATGATGGTGCACTGTTTAAGAATCTGGGTCGGTATCGCAGATTGGTTGGGAAGCTTAATTATCTCACTATTACTCGACCGGATATTTCTTATGCAGTCAGTATAGTAAGTCAGTTCATAGAGTGTCCTAGAGTACCACATTGGGAGGCAGTTACTCGTATTCTGCGATATCTCAAACGTACTCCTGGACTTGGATTGTTATATCAAGCTAATGGACATCTTAGAGTGGAAGATTTTTCAGATGTTGATTAAGCTGGCTCTCCCTCTGATCGAAGGTCCACCACTAGTTATTGTACTTTCTTAGGAGGTAACGTTGTCTCATGAAAAAATAAGAAACAATATGTGGTAACAAGATCTAGTGCTGAGGCTGAGTATAGGGCAATGGCGCATACGACAAGTGAGTTGACTTGACTACGACACTTTCTCCAGGAAATTGAGTTTTCAATTCAACTTCCTTTACAGTTGTTCTGTGACAACCAAGCAGCTATCCATATCGCTGCCAATCCGATGTTTCACGAGAGAACCAAACATATTGAAGTTGATTGTCACTTTATTCGGGACAAGATAGTAGCTAGGGAGATTACAACTCCATTTGTGAAATCTGAAGATCAGCTTGCAGATATGTTTACCAAAGCAATGAGTCGTACACGTCTTACAACGATTTGTTCCAAGCTTGGATTATATGATATATATAGTCCAGCTTGAGGGGGAGTGTTAAGAATATAAGGTTGTATGTGTAAATTGTTAATAGTAAGAGGGGGTATGTGTAATTCTTATTATTGTAAGTTGACTATAAATACAAATGATGTATGAGAGCTAGGTTAAGTTTTAACCTCTCTCTGCTTCTCTCTAATATTGTGTTAATGATCTAAACTTAACAAAGTCAATAGGTTCACATGGGCTTAACCCGCGATTTAAAGCCCAATATTGCCTAGAACCCAAGGTCAATTTTGTATGTAACACGGATACAAGCATGTGGTGGAATACTGTTTTCAATAAGCAGTATGATGGAAATAGACCTAGTTGGTAGGCTACATTAGGTTTTGGTTCGCTTTGTAGCTCTTATCTGGAATCATTTTCATCATTATATGAAATTGTATATAATTATACATCCATATACATTTCCAATAACAATTCGAAGGCATTATACACCAAGAAAACGTTACCAATTAATGTATGTAAAAAACAAAAACTAGTGATTGCATATTTGTAATACACAAAAATTCACATCACAACAAAAAAAAAAACATGCATATTAAAAGTGACAAAAATAACTAAGTAACATGTTAGGGATACAACTTGGTATAAGCTCTAATTTGCAATCAACTCGACCATGGGTCAATTCAGGAATTTGATTTACGATTGGGATTGAGAATTTTGACAATCTGGATTGTGAACAACTTTATTTCGATTTATGAAACTCAAGTTCATAGGATGCTAAGGGTATCCATGATTTCGATATTGATAATAATACCCTCAACCCGAATTCAATTTGAACGCAACTTCAAACCAAAAACTGATTTTCCTTAAATTTTTTAGCTCGATCACACAACTTGACCTAAAAATTCAAATTCAATTTTTGGGTTGAAATTCGGGTTCAAGACGGTTTGAAATTCAAAATTCTGTTTGGATTTGATTCCACGGTTACACAAAATCGAGGTGAAATTAAGTTTGAAGACCAACTCATTGCCTCCGGCTTGTATCCCAAAAACCCAATACCTCCATTTGAGTAATATTCGAATTTAAATCGGATTGAGATTTTGGGGCCCCAAAGCCAACCTAAGTAGTAGAAAAATCTATATGATAACTGAATATTTTGAGCTGTCCTGTCCCACCCCTATAACCAAGATGGCATTTTTCAATTTATGTCATATTTAGGCACAAAACAAGCGTGTCTGCAATAATCTAGCTGCAATCTTTGACGAGCAAGGTATCAATAATGAAATCTGAATTCAATTAGGAGATCTATGCCTTGCGAAGTCACAGTTCATAATGTGCACTTTAAGGAATTCTGAAATACTTGATTGTTCCTAAGGTATACATAGGTACAAATTATTATCCCTTTGTACACAAGTTGCGACGCTCAAGACTAAATGATGGTTTGAAAATTCCCATTGGCCACTCTCACTCTGCCAAACAGACTAGAACCTATGCTTCATCAATCATCTCACAAAACACTCCTAGGCTAGTACCTATGTTCTAAAGCTTTGCCAGCTCAATAGCAAAGAATATTCATGACAAAGGAACATATAAATAGCGGCATCATCTAAACAGGAATGAGTACACCTTAGCAAAAATCCATGCATGTTATTGTCAAATGCAGAAGCAACACCCTAAATGATGAGTTCAAAAGATGTACAGAAGCTGAAACAGCCACAATTTGCCTGCACCAAAAGAAGGAAAGAAAAGGCAAAAGTAAAATGCACAAGTTCTTGATTTATGTGTACAGTTTCAGATGTTTTTTATTTCATTTGATAAGAGTTTATTTTTAAGATTTTATCACCTTAACTTAACCACTGTGCCGATTTGAAACCTTCATAATTGTCTGAGCACAGGGAATGTAACAGAATAACCTCAAATCAAATATCATCAACCACATACAATGTTCATGCAAAATGTGGAGCCAAAGAACTGTATGTGGATGCATTACCAAAAGGTATAGCAGGCCGGGGTCGTCCAAGTGAAGCCAAGTTACAATTAGCCCGCCTACCATCGATAATAGGAGTTGGATCAGCACATGCTCTCCTGGCGGATTCGGGGTCCTGGAAAGTCACCTAAACCCTCCATAAAATACCAAAGGAAACCAAGTCATTCGATTGTTTCACCCCTATGGTATTTCAAAAAGTCCAGATGAATAAAATCAAGATCAATTAAAATAAAAGGCTCAAACTTTCTCCACTGCACATAGACTATAAATCATTTCAACCAAATTGAATGAATCAAAGAAAAGAAACACTCACAAAACCGTAGCCTTTGGATCGGCCAGTGTTCTTATCAGTGATGACAACAGCCTCAAGGATCTCACCGAACTGGTCGAAGTAACGCCGCAGGGTCTCACTCTGAGTCTCCCAAGCTAGCCCTCCAACAAAGACCTTTGTGTGAGTGGTATCCCCAAAAGGAGAATTCAAGAATTGAAACCCAGAACTCGAACTCGATCCCGAACTTGGAGCTGGAATCGATGGCTGATACGCCATGGCGAAAGATTTTGGTATGGGAAAAGGAGAGAGAATTGATTCGATTCGAGGAAAAAAGAGAAGAAGATTCTGAGAAAAAAAGGAAGAGAGGATTTTTAAGTAATGCGACCGTGAATCCAATAAACAGTTAACCCCATCTTAGAAGAAGAAAAACCCCACAAAACCCCTACATATATTTTTATTGAAAAAGAGTAACAGTTAACAGAAGTTTTTGAAATTTGAAGAAGAGAGAGTATGAGTATGGAGTATGGAGTATGATGACAAGTTGAAATGGAAAAGTAAGAGAGATTAGAGAGCACAAAGATCGAGAGAACAGACCTAGAGGATCATCTTAAGAAAAAGAAAACCCTAGAATAGAGGTGGACATCGGACAAGCAGTAGTAGGTCAAAAGAGAAGCACGGTGGTGTGATCGGCTGTGGCATGGAACAGAGTATGGTGTGGGTGTGGGGTCAGGTGAACTCTGTTCAGTACAAGGGATGAAATTAGATGATTAGTGAATATCAACGAACATGGGATTGGGGGAGGAGGAGGTTTTTGATTTTGTTTTTGTTTTTGATTCATAACGATGATGACTACGACTACGACTACGACAAAGACAAAGACAAAGAATAATAAGAAGAAGGATGGTAAAAACGGAAGAGAGAGAAGGAGGGAGTCATGATTTTTTCGCATAAACAGCAACAGCGACCAGCAAAAACTGCTTTAGCTTCGTGGATTCTCATTTCTCAAACAAAAGGGTACAGCTTGGACGGCGACACACCGGCTATCCTCGTCACGTCCACGTAGACTTAATTCATACATGTAATTTATAAATAAGGTTAACCACAAATTACACTTTCATTCAAATTTTAATTTTTATTCTTAAAGATAAAAAAATTTAATTTGTACTTTTAAAAATAAAAATTTATATTAATGTGCACCTAAAACTAATAGCCGTCATTTAAAACTAAATAAAAAAATTATATCTACACTCTCTCGTGCTTGTCATTTAATCACCTAGACTCCTCACATTTAAAATTTTACACCTACATTCATTGAGAATCTAAATATGACTAATCCAATTCGGTATCTAAATAATTCTATTCAATTGATGTATCACATTGGATATAAAGAACATTATATAAATACATGTATTATATTGGGCATTCAAATGGTAAGTTTGATTTTGAATTTTAGAGTATAACAGGCCCACAAAATAAATGATAATATAAAAATTATAATTTTTTATTAGGGTAAAATCATGTTTTTTTAATGGTTATATTAACATATATCAACGATAAGGGATTATGTGTTACATGTGCACAAACGTCAGGAGATGTAGGAGTGATATTTTAAATGTAAAGGGATCTAAATGATTTAGTGATAAACTTGAAAGGGTCTAGGTGTAACTTACCCAACAAATTTTATATGGCAAATTCACGGTTGTTAGTTTCAGGTGCGCATCGATATAAATTTATATTTTTGAGAGTACAAATTATAATTCAAACGATCTTTTGGGGTACAATTTACTATTTAATTTTCCAATATCAAATTGAAAAATAATTTTCAATGTAAACTTATTTATTGCATGTTATTTTGTGGTTAGCAAAAAAACAAGTATGAAAAAATTATTTTAAAGTAACATGACTTAACTCCCAATTTATTCCTTTTTATTTTTATTTTTTGTGGTGGTGCTTGAGAGATTTTTTTTACTATTTTTTTAGTCGTTTTGGTTCTAGTATAACCATGCAGGTATCATATATATCTACTAGGTTACCTTCCCATTTGATTGAAAATTTTCATATATTGTTATATTAGTTTGTGTAATTAACAAATGTCTAGTCAATTTCAATTATCTCAACGACCGATGATTATAATTAAAAGTGCCAATTACATGACTCAAAATTCATAACCTAGAGAGAGAGAGATGTTCTCCATTCACACACATTTTATACCCGCGCTTGCATTCTAGAAGCCAGTTTGGTATGTTAATTTACTTTACTTATTTGATTGAAATATGATGTTTTTTTTTTATCTTTCAGTAATTAATGAATTGAGGAGACTGGATAAAGCTAAGCTCATGGAAAAGTTGTCAAGGGACCATGGTGGGACCCTCGCAATGGTTGGATAATTCATATGATGGAAAGTATGACGTGCATGAATCATTATTTCCTTTCATCAATCAAAATAAAATAAAATAAAAAGGTTCCAAGGCAAGTGAGCAAGACCCCGTGCTATTGTCCACTGTTAAATTTTTTATTTTTTTTTATGTTTATAAGATAATGGTCATCAAAACAAAAAAGGGTCATAGTCAGATCACCTTATCAGTGGTTACCCAACTTGGGGGAAAAAAATTACTAGCTAGTGGCTAGGGTTTTTTGACAAATTTAGAAGTAATTCTATTTTGGGCCACACAAACCTAATCGATCACACACACACACGTACACACATAATATTGATGTTGCAGCAGAATTTCAATTGACAGGAGAGAGGGACCACTGTGTGTACTCTGCGCATGTTTTGTGGTTGTGGTTGTGGTCTGACATGTTCACCAAAAAGAAGACGATCACAAACAAGAAAAAAATAATAATGAGAAACATGAATTTTGCTGCTAACAAAAGCCAAGGTCAGCACAATTATTAATATAGAAATATATGTGTAGTTGTAGTTGTAGTTGTAATTGTAGTTGAAGTTGTAATTATTCGGCTACAATAAAACATCTGATGGCTAGTCTTTGTTTAACAAACCACTTTCTTCAAGATTCTTGACAGCATCAACTATGGTCTCTTCCAATGCCTTATACTTCCATCCCAAATTCTGCAACTTCTCGGAATTCAGCTTCTTACCATCTTTTGCCTCTGTAAAACTGGCATGAAATTTAAACAAGGGTTATTGTATCGATAGTGCATTGTTCTGACTTCAAACCCATTCATTTTTATGCTGCTGAAATGACCACTAAACTAAACTTACTTTGTAGGGTAATTGTAGCTGGGAAACATGCTCTTCAACTTTTCAACCAGAAATTGTGTTCCAACATCATATGAAGAACATATGTATCTCCCCTCTGCCTCTGGATTTTCATATGCCAGGAGGATTGCCTCAGCAACATCACGCACATCTACCACTGGACGATAGCTATCTTCCATTGTATCACTTGCATCTACTCTCCATGGCAATCCAAGGAAATGAAGCAAAGTTACAGGTTACATAATTTACTAGAAAAGATTTTTTAATTTAAAGAACCTCCATGAACCCCACCAACAACCAAAAAATAACAGGAAATATATCTCCCCAAGAATATTTCTCCCCTGTTGCCTCTGCATGGCAATCGTGTTTAACAGATTGTCTTCGGGTCCAATGGCATCCTTCCTCCTTTCAACTAGGAAGGATATAACATAGCTTCTTTTCTTTGCCGATATACACCAAAAAAAAAATGAAAAAAAAAGTTGTAGTGTGCGTACAAACCTTTCATGTAGCTTAGAAGAAGCAAGCTACTGGAATTTAATGTCGATTGCAACATTGGCCCGATGATAATGGATGGACAAACTGTTACGACATTGAGTTCGCCTCTCCTTGCATACTCCAAAGCCTCGCGCTCTGATACAGTCTTGCCAACACAATACCAGTTCTGATTTTCAAAATGAACTATGAGCTCAGTCAATATTTCACCAAAAGCTTCTAAAACAAAAATGAAAATAGTTTTGCAAGATGGTAGCCGCCACAGTTTAAATTCCCTTCTACATTGGTATAATGATGTAAACTGGCATTTTACTGCCAGTGACATGTTGTGACTATTGCTTGAGCGTTTAGGTGCAACTGCAAAATGCCTTAAATCTCGACACACCTTCAAATCTAAGGCACATATCTATTGATAGCTAGTGTTGATGAGATACCTCAGTTGTCTTACAAAATTCTCCCGTTAATCCATCATTTCATCTGATACCTGACTTGTTTCATTGTTTGGCTAATTACACAACAATTTGAAATACCTGAATTGATTTGCAGTGTTCTGTGTCTGTCCAACAGCTTTCATCCATTGGCTGATCCTTGGGCCAATAAGGGTTCACCATGACAGCACCAGTAGATGATACAACCACAACTTTTTCCACCTTGGCCTTCAAACAAGCATTTAGTACATTCCTAGTACCCGTAATAGCTGGTTCAAGCAGTTCCACCTGTGTGCACTCACTCGTTTTGGTTATTATTATATTAAGATCACAGCTATACACATTTGCACATTGCAATTGGTACTAGGCAAAATTCGGTTCAATATCATATTCAATGTTACTACTAGGTGCTGCCCTACAAAAGCAAGGTCATTCATTTACCATAAAATCCTTATCAGTTTCCAAATAGGATTCTAGTTTAACTCAGAAGAGAGGAAAGGGAGTCATTTCTAAATTCGAATGAAAAAAAAGAAAATAAATTAGAGGTGATTATGAGGTAACATCTTGCCTCAGGATTAGGCACACTTCGACTAGCAGGTACAGGACAGGCGACATGAAAAACCCCAGTGCATCCAGCAATGGCAGCACACAGACCTTCATAGTCCAGCAAGTCTGTCTTAAAGAGTTGCAGATTCTCTGCAGCTTTTTCCAACTTCTTCAGATGACCATTCTTCTTTGCATCACCTGAGAACCATTTGTATGAAAATGTGAAGGAAAACAACAAAACTCAAAAGTAAGGACAAATTCTCAAATCTACTTGAACATGAAGCCCTGTTTATTTTTTTCATAAGCGGTGAAGCCCTATTTCATTCTTGGAAAGAATGAAAGGCAATTAAAAGAACAGGAATAGTTATTTTCTACCTCATGCTGTTTGGTCTACAAAAAACATTGTCTCCCCATATTTTAAAAACTTATATAGAATATAAGAAAAGCCCTGAGCAAGTTTACAGAATTTGGGATGTCTTCCCAAGTCCCAACCTAATGCTTGGCATGATAAATCTCGATGATAAAAGATAAGATATGGGTAATGTCATGCGTTACATTATTACTTGGTACATGTAACTTGGGCAGGGAGAGAGACAGTTAACTTTGATGGACCCAATTAGTTGTCAATAGATTCATCAACCAAAGTTGCTAAAATTTGTTAATTCAAGATGACTAATTGCATTGGAACTGACAAAAGAAGCAGCAACTTTCTGGCAGATAATCGTGGTGAAAAATCCAAGAATTTAAGCCCTAATAATTAATAAATGAAAGAAACAAGGGCGATGAATTATGAATATGATAACATGATCAAGTTCAAGCAGACGATCGAGACTTCCATATTGGGAGAAAGTAGAAACATGAACGTATTCTTAGTAAATCAATCCAAAAGTCTAATACTGAAAATTAATAAAACTGAGAACAGATTGAAGGAAAGGTGTGTTAATGGCATGGGTAGGTGAGAATATATATACATACAGGGGTCTCTAACAGTTCCATGGACCATGTAACCCTTGGAGAGAAGAAACTTCACGACCCATGATGCCAAATACCCTCCTGCACCTGTTACGCACACTCTATGCTTCTCTTTATTCTCCTCCATCTCTCTCTGTCTCTCTCTCTCTCTCTCCGAGTTTGTGACCAGTTTGTTCAATCGGCCATCTGAGCCTTTCCTTTGTTATACTCGTCCATTGGCCTGCCAGTCGTGAAGTGGACAAATTGCTTGACCATATCACCCACATCTTCCGAATTATTATATTAAGCTCTCTATCAGGTATGGTATAAGGAGGAATAAGCGGACAAAATGATATATAATGGAAGGCCAAAATTCGTGCGCATATTCGGTTAATTATATTATCGCTTATTCTTTTTGTTGGTTTAAAAAAGTGGCGGGGCAAAGAAGAGTGAAAAACGACCACCCCATTAGGTTCTCACCAGTGGAATTATAAGGTATCTGATTGTGTCTAGAACACCTCTCGAGATTAAATTTAACTAAGCTAGCATAACGACTAATCTTCAAGATCTATTGGAGACTTCAGGACTCGAACTCTTATGACCGCATTCATGTGTTTAGTTAAAATGAAATAGAAAATGATGGAAAAAATAATTTTCTTCTATACTTATATTTTCTCACAATTAACCAACTTTTTTTCTTATAAAAAACACAAAGAAATGCAAGAAAGTTGTGATCTTTAATTAACTTCTAATGTTACCCTTATTTTTTTAAAAATATTTTATTGGTTATTAAATTTGAAAAATCTTAGTATGAATTTGATTAATCGTATAATTTAGTTCTAAGAACTTAGTGTTGGTGATTGTCCCAGAATTAGGTTAGGGGCCACTTTTTAAAAAAATTAATTATAATAAATATATTTTTTTATTTAGATTGATTTAATATACTTAAAGGTAATTTAGACAATTAAAAAAAATCTTTTAACTTTCCTTTCTTTCAAATAATAGACTGAATTTTTTTTAAAACTTTCTCACAATTTTTTCATGCTAACCAAATATATACATAAAAATATATTTTATTTCATTTTTTTTTCTTTTACTTCATTTTTTATCACTTTCAATTTCTCTCATTTTTTTTTCCTAATTAAACGGACCCTAAGTGTGGTGTTGCCTTCTAGAACATGTTGGGTGGCATCATGACCTATCTCCGAGTTTGGATACGTTGGAAGCTTCCATGTTTATGAGAGATCATATTACTTGGAATGACCTCTATTTCTTTTGGACAACTCGTGAATAAAGGAGCATGATCTATACTCTTAACTTGGGCTGAAAATATTGAACATCCCCGTGAGATGATGTGGATGGCCTGATCACCCTTGTCTGAGGTGAGATGTGTAACTGAAGGATGGGGGTCAAACTGAGTCTTACCACAGACGAGATATAAAAGATATATTCCCACTTATTTTTGATATTATTTTTGGTATCAATTTTTTTGTTTTTGATGGTGCTTTTCCTCAGCTCCCCTCAGAGCTCTGCTGCAATAATAGACTGGGTGCTGAGCTCTATCTTGCTCCCTGACCAGTGCTGCACTAGTTGAGAAGTTTGAAACAGCTAAGTAGAGGGTCAAGACCTCTCCCTCCACCGGGCTAACTAGAACCGGCGGTGAGCTCAAGTATCTCTTTAATGCTCTGAACGCCTCTTCACACTGCGTGTCCCATTGAAACGCCTTCTTCAAGACGTGAAAGAATGGCTGACATTTGTCGCTCGATCTAGATACAAAACGGCTCAGGGCAGCTATTCTGCCTGTCAAGCGCTGCACCTCCTTGGTGTTGGATGGAGGTTGCATATCTATCACTGCTTTAACTTTCTCCGGGTTGGCTTCAATCCCTCTGCTGTTGACTATGAAACCCAGGAACTTTCCCGCTGAGACCCCGAAGGCACACTTTGCAGGGTTGAGCTTCATCTTGTATTTCTTAAGGATCTGGAAGGATTCAGCCAGGTGCGTGATGTGGAGCTCTGCCTTCAAGGATTTCACCAACATGTCATCGATATAGACTTCCATGGATGTCCCTATCTGTTTTTGGAACATTCGGTTGACCAACCGTTGGTAAGTGGCTCCAGCGTTTTTCAAACCAAAGGGCATGACTTGGTAACAATACGTCCCCTGTTCTGTTATAAAAGAAGTTTTCTCCTGGTCGTTGGGGTCCATTCTGATTTGATTGTAGCCTGAAAAGGCATCCATGAAGCTGAGGAGCTCGTGCCCAGCAGTGGCATCTACTATGAGGTCGATCCTGGGTAAAGGAAAGCTGTCCTTTGGACACGCTCGGTTGAGGTCGGTGAAATCGATGCATAGCCGCCATTTGCCATTGGTCTTTTTGACAAGCACCACGTTGGCTAGCCAGATGGGATAGTCTACTTCCTTGATTGCCTTGGCATGGAGAAGTTTGCCGACCTCCGCATTAATCGCCTTCTGTCGTTCCGAGGCGAAGCTCCTCCTTTTTTGCTTCACGGGCTTATAAGTGGGATTCACGTTCAATTTGTGCGTGATAACCGAAGGGTCGATGCCCTCCATGTCCTCCTGTTTCCATGCGAACACATCACAGCTTCCCCTCAGGAATTGTATAAGTTGATCTTTAATCTCCTTGCTCAACTTAGATCCGACGTAAACCAGGTGTTCTGGCTCCTCGTCGAGCTGGATGGGTTCGAGTTCTTCTGATGGTGTTGGTCTGGTTCCTAGCTCATCCCTCATATCGAGCTCGTCCAGTTGTATGCTCTCCACCTCTTTCCGCTTCATAGAAGCCATGTAACATTCTCTAGCCACTCGCTGATCTCCTCTGACCATCCCGACCCCATTTTCTGTAGGGAATTTCATGACGAGGTGGTATGCCGAGGGAATGGCTCTCATTGCATTTAGGGAAGGTCTCCCTAACAGCATGTTATATGCTGAAGGGGCATCAACTACCAAGAATCTTACGGTTGTGGTGGCCTGACAGGGGGAGTTTCCAATGGTGAGTACGAGCTGGATAGATCCCAAAGGTAGCACCCTTTCTCCCGAAAATCCCAACAGATGGGTGCTCACTGGCTCCAGTTTCTCCCTTCCTATGTCCATCTTGTCGAACGCAGATGCGAAGATAATGTCTGCCGAGCTCCCATTGTCTATCAAAACCCGATGCACTGTCCTGTTAGCCACAATGACTCTTACTACCAACGGGTCATCATGGGGATGGTGACAGCCCTCCAAATCTGAGTCTGAAAAGGTTATAGTAGTGTCTAGCCGGGGTACCTTAGCTGTAGTGCATATCTCATGTATCTCATCACCTCGGATCTGGCGTAAATGTGCTTTTCTGGCAGCACTGGACTCCCCTCCTCCCGCAAACCCTCCTGATATCACCCTGATTTCCCCCAGGGGTTGTTGGTGTTGTGCAGGAACCTGCTGCTGAGGTGGGGGAGGTGGAAGAGCTCGGTTTGGGTATTCTTGGGCCACGAAGCGACGTAATTGCCCACGTTGGATCAGAAACTCTATTTCCCTTTTCAGTTGGATGCAATCATCTGTGTGATGGCCGTGGTCTCGATGAAATTCACAGTACTTGGTGGGATCCCTCTTTGCTGGATCTGCCTTCATCCGAGGCGGCCATCTGATGAATTTCTCGTTCTGTACCTCATGCAAGACTTGCGATATAGAGGCAGTGAGGGGAGTGGGCTGTCGGAGTGGGTATCTTGGCTGCAG
>CM042184.1:53728682-53745685 GCA_023539305.1 Ilex asprella
TACTCTGCTCAACCTGCGCTTGGGTTTACACTTTCAAAGTTGAAGCAGTAGTAGTAATAGCATTACTATGACCTCTATCTTTTATCAAATTCCAAGAAGATTTGACAGTAAAAAGTCCTGACTCAGTCAATTGCCACACCAATTGATCCGGGCTATTAGTCAACTCTATAGAAAATAAACCAATTTCTTACCTCCTATTATCATCCAACCAGTAGTTAAGATCATCTAGCCTCCATTGATTGCCATTATAGACCTCTGCAACCTTAGGAAAGAACAAAGGAGTTTCTTGCAGTCTCAAAATCAAAGCTCCAGTTCCAAGCCAGTCATCACACCAGAAGTCCGTTTGCTGACCTGAGCCAATAATTTTTTTAGAATTTATGACCACAGTGTCAAACCATGGCAACAACGCTTGATATCCTCTAGCGTAGGAAACACAAGATATATTGAGCATATGCCCCTTTTTGAAAAATTTAGTAGCAAAAAGTTTAGACCAAAGAGAATTCTGCTACAATAGCCCCCATGTTTGTTTCATGCTAAAAGCTCTTTGGATATCTTCAAATTTCCTAATGCCCAATCCCCCTTCTTCTAATGGCAGAGTGACATCCTTCCAAGAGCACCAATGCCTCTTCTTGGTATCTCTTGAATTTGACCAAATAAAATGACTCATTATAGCATTGATCTTAGTCAAAATACCCTTTAGAAGATTAAGACAGGAGAACATATGCGTAGGTAGAGCATTCAGAACATATTTAAGCAGCATCAATCTACTCATATGAGACAGCAGTTTAGAGTACCAACCTTCCATTCTAGCTTGAAACTTTTGAACCAAATTCTCAAAGAATATAATTTTTTATCTTCCTTTAATGAGAGGGCACCCCAGGAACTTAATAGGACAAGACTTTAATGAAATCCCAGCAGTTCTCCGTAAAATAGTTCTTCTAGGTACTGATATCTTTGAGGAACAATATAATGAGCTTTTACTCTTATTCACCCTTTGGCTAGAAGAATCTTCATACTGCTTAAATACATTTAGTAAAGAAGCCTTATTTCCTCTAAAAAAAATAACTTATCATCAGCAAACAACAAATGACTCAATACCAAAGTACCTCTACTAGTATAAAATGGTTTTACTAACCCATTTTGAAGTAAATTGGTCAAACCTCAACTCAAAACCTCTTCAGCAATAATAAACAGGCCTGGGGAGATGGGATCCCCTTGACTAAGTCCTCTTGAAGTGGGAAAGAAACCAAACCTCTGCCCATTCACAATAACAGAAATATTTTGATTTAAAAGAAAATTTCCTATGATTGTTACAAAATCAGGAGAGAAACCAAAATTAAGTAAAGTTTGCTTCAGAAAACCCTATTCCATTTTGTCATAAGCTTTCATCATATCCAACTTAAGTATCAAATTTCCCCTTCCACCTTTTTGTCTAGTTCATTGATCATCAACTGTGCAACTAGATATACAGTCCCCAATGTGTCTACCTTTAATGAAAATCATGTTGTTCCATAGAAATGATACAAGACAAGATAATACTCAGCCTATTTGCCAGAAGTTTAGTAAAAAATTTGTAGATAAAATTGTAGAGACTAATTGGTCTAAACTTTGAGAATGAGGTGGGGTTTGCTTTTTTGGGTATTAATGACAATAACGTAGCATTAACAAATCTTAGAACCATATCTCCCCCCCAGGAAAAAGTTAACTGCTGCAACTTGAATGTCACACTTTATTATCTACCAAGATTCTTGGAAAATTTTCCTAGAAATCCATCTACACCTGGAGCACTTTCAGTTTACATTGAAAAAACCGTTTCCTTCATCTCCTCCATAGTTGCTTGAGCCGTGAACATATTATTATCTTCCTATGTCACCAGCTTTGGAATAGTAGAGAAAAGTTCCTCATGTAGGGTATGTTGTTCTGTGGTATAAAGCCCAATTAAAATCAATACACCTTCATTGTATTGGAAAGCCCAATTAATAGAGTTAAACGGCCATATATGTATGTATGTACGTAGGGATGATAGTGGATCAGATAAAAATGGGTATTCATTCAAACCTGCTCCATTTGGACTGGGGATGGACTATACGTATTGAACGATGAACATATATGGGGGATACCCGTATAAACCTGTGAGGAGATGAAGGTGGGGATGGATTGACACTTACCCCTGCCCCATTCTGCCCCGCTTTACCTGTTATTATTATTATTATATATATTTTAACTATTTTTCTAATCTTTTTGTATCTTTAACAGATAAAAATATTTTGGATGTTTTAACATGTAATATTAAAACTTATGGTTATAATTATAAAGAAGGAACATATATAATTGTGTTTGGTTATAGAGTTTATTATAAAGTTATGAACATTTTGTGTCCAGAAGCTAAACTGTTAAACCTTAAAGGTCAAACTACTTTAATTGAAACTAATACAATTAAAAATAAACTTGAAATTCCTAAAACCATTAAATTGTCTGATATCCAGTTTTCAGAAACCTAGCAATTGGAGTCTGTGGTTCCTAAAAACCAGAGATAAATGAAGAAATAACTCAAATCTCTCAATCAACTCAGGGTGATATTGTGATAAAATTCTCTAAAAATAATCCTAGAAATT
This sequence comes from Ilex asprella, assembly GCA_023539305.1. Classification (NCBI taxonomy): domain Eukaryota; kingdom Viridiplantae; phylum Streptophyta; class Magnoliopsida; order Aquifoliales; family Aquifoliaceae; genus Ilex; species Ilex asprella. The sequence continues at coordinate 53,731,298 of CM042184.1, forward strand.
ATTTAAAATCTTCTGATAAATCAGAAACTTCTTCAGTTTATTACACTCTTTTAAGAAGATCCACTTCCTCGGTCAAAAATCGAAGAAGAGATAAAGTACCCATAATTGAAGGTATAAAAACCTCTTGTAATCAGATTCTCCATGTCATTTACAGAAAAGATAACGAAATCTTTAATGTATCAGAGGATTATATAGATCCAACCCCATTCGAAATCGAATTTCAACTATAGTCTTTATGGATATACATCAAAAAAAATTTGTTGTTAATAAAAAAGGAATTAATGCAGAGTTTAATCTTCCTAAATATGAAGAGTTTAGGGATTGGTATTTTAAAACAATACTCTTGAAGAACTTCAAAATTATAAAGAAATGTTTTACCTTTATATAGAAAGGGAAAAAAGGATAATTTTTTTTGTTAATTGGTTTTTGACATATTATGTTCCCCTGACTATGGATCAATTAAATATACTTGAGCAATTTCAACATTAATGGAAAACTTTAGATGAAAAAATTATAAATAGTATTTATCCTCCAACTACTGAACCAGTTAAGTTAACTATAAGAGATTGTAAAGAAATTTTTATGAATGATTTTTATGCAGGGACTAATATTTCAGTAAGACTAAATAATTATACTAATATTTGTTTACAAGTTATAGGGCAACATTTGACTAAAATTAAAAATTTGCTAAATGATCAAAATAAAGATAAATCAGAAGGTACCTCTTCAAATTTTTTCAAAGATGATGAAATTGAAAAGGTAAATATAAAACCACCAGTGGATAGCTCCTCTTTTAATCTTCATAATAAATTTAAAGGAGAGTTCATAAATGCACTCAAAAATAAATTACAATGATTATCTTTAAATGTCATTTCTCCAACTGCAACTGTAGAATCGGAAGCTAAAATTCAAAAATTTAAAGATTCTTTACATCAAATGCAGTCTAAAGAACTAAATAAAATTGAATTTTCTAAACTAAAGTCTCAAGATAAAACTTATTCACAAACTCCTCCCATGAGGGCATACTATCAAAGAACAACACCTCTAAATATTCTTTATGAGAAAAATTTTTTTATTGATCAACAGACATATAATGTCTCTTCTATCTATGGATGAAATTATGATGGTATGCCTGAATATGTAATTCATCAAGTCTTACATAAAATTTTAATGTATGTTTCAGTATGTCGAGCTAATAATAATTTTGATCATGCTACTTGTAAGTTTATTACTGTTGGGTTTACTGGCCAGTTAAGAGGATGGTGTGATAACTATTTAAGTCCAACCCAACAACAGGAAATCTTAAATGCTGTAAAAATAATAACAGCTAATGATGAGAGTATAAATACTCAGGAAGATGATGTTTATACATTAATACAAACTATATTAAAACATTTTGTCGGATCAAGTTTTCACAGCACAAATAAAAGTAAAGAACTATTAATGAATCTAAGATGTCCCACTTTAACTCATTTTAGGTGGTATAAAGATGTATTTTTGGCTAAAATATTATTAAGAACATACGATAATAATGAGTATTGGAAAGAAAAATTTATATGAGGATTACCTAGTCTTTTTGCTGCAAAAATAAGGATAAGATTCAGACAGAGACATGGTGGATTTAAAATCCTTTATGAAAATTATACTTATGGAGAATTATTTTTTGAATGTATTTCAAAAGGATTAGTTCTCTGTAATGATTTAAATCTTAAAGCACAACTTAGGAGACAAAGACTAACTGGGCGTAAAGAACTTGGAGAATTTTGTGATCAGTTTGCTTATCATTTAGATATACCTAAAGACACATCTATAAAGAAAAAGTCTTATCTGAAGCCTTTTAAAAGAAAAAAGCAATTCTATAAAAAAGAATTTAGTAAGGGACAAAGACTATAAAGATAAAGATTATAAAAGGAATAAACCTACCAAATCTACATCATTTAAAGATAAAGACAAGACGCCTATATTTAAATGTTTTAAATGTGGAAAAGAGGGTCATGTAGTCTCTAAGTGTTCCACTAAACAATCGATTAATGAATTAATTGATGATACAGATTTTAAAGAAAAGATTTTTAGAATTATATTAAATTGAGAAAGCGAACCAGAAGACTTTTCTGAATCATCTTCTGAAGAAATTTATAATATAAATGAAGGCAGTAATTCATCTTCAAATAATGATATTGAAAAAGATAAAGTTTGCTCTTCTCATTGTAAAGCAGAAACTAATTATTATAAAACCATTTTAGCTATAAATGAGTTAAGTATAAATAATTTGACTAAATCACAAACTTTTATTCTTGATCTTATTGATAAAATTTAAAATCCAAATTCTAAAAGAAAAGCTATTGAATAATATTTGCAAATAAATCCAGAAGATAAAAAAACTAAATTTGTCTCAACCGTATTCCTTAAAGGAAGTCAATTAATAGGTCAAAAAGTGACATAAGTGACAAATCACTTTCAATAAAAGGAGAAACAACTTTTACGGTTCAAGATTTTGTCACGACCCGAAAATTTTATTTTCTTTAAAAAAAATATCCAATCGTGATTAAAGAAAATAAATTAATAAGTTCGCACTGAATTCACGATAACCTTCCTTATTTTATTATATTCCACATACGAGTACATAATTTTCACATGGCCATCTCAAATATTCCAGATACAACAGAAGGAGTAATAATAATGGCAGACTCTATCCATTGTCCTTTTAGCCTATCCTTTTGCCCGACTTCATATTTCTGAAAAATGTTAAATAAGGATGAGCTCACCAGCTCATTAAGATAACGTTTATCAATGACTACCATGATTTTAAAACAATGCATAAAATAATTAAGTAACGGGTAATCGCAAGAATATGGTAAAGTAACAATTCAAGTAAATAAATAAATTTCAGCACATATCGATCATATCAATTTGTCAATTTTCTGGTCCACGCATGAACCGCATCCGGAGAAAAACTTTGGGGTCTTGCACCCTAGGGAACTCAATGCCCTTCTTTCTTTTCTGGAAACACCAATACTGAAAATATGTGGTACCACACAGGCTATCACGGCAACCGATATTACTAACCAGTAAAACCAATGACTAGTAGGAATCTTATGAATCCTCTCAAGGATCACGCATCTACTAACCTTCTGTCCTCGATTATGTGCATTTATAATAATTTTACCAAAATCACAAGGTAAAATCATATCATAGTTAGACCCAACAACAAATCAGACATTAAATAATAATGATAATAAAACATTTGTTATGCAACATGGTTTCACAAGATAATTAAGGCCTTGATATAAAAAAAAATTATAACATGTACATGACCACGGTTTATTTATAAAACCCCAGTTTGACCCCATGAATAAAACGATATAATAATACATGATATATAAAAAAATAGATTTAATATGAAACCCCCAAACATGCATGAATTCATCAATAGTAGTAAAAGATAAAAGAAACCCCACATTCGTCTTGACTTTTACCCGATATCACGTACTATGACAAAATAATTAAAATAATATTTTAGAATAACAATAGGTAATAAGAGCTTCGTTAAGCTAAAATAATTTTTAGGGTAACCAACGAAACATAATGATACTTAAATTTGATCCAAAAATATGAAATGAGGATCAATTTTAAGAAACTCGAACTAATAAATTTTACTAAGTAATAACAAAAAAATCTTACCAAATTTTTCTATCATAACCGCGAACTCTTAGGTCAACAAAATTTTGACCCATTTTCTCTTTCTTCGCCTCTCTTTCTCTTCCTTCCTCTCTTCCTCTCTGTCGTGCCTGTTGCTTGGCATTGCTTGGCTTTTTATAGCCAGATTTTGCTTGGGGACCAATCATTCAATGGACAGCCGTCCATTCCCCCACCATGTATTCTCTTTTTTTTTTCTTTTATCTTTTTGCACGTTTCTTAATCTCCCACCATGTCTTTTTTTTTCTTAATCTTATAAAATATCTAGAATAGTATCTTTAAGAATAGTATCTTTATAAATTTCTATATATTCATTTTATTATAGGATTACAAAATTTGACCCAAATTATAGCCATTTGAGTTGTCTTCACGCGAAGAGTCTATATTTGGAGTCCGTTTGGTCACAAAAATATTTATTATTCATTTATATATATATATAAACTTTAATGATATAGAATCATAATCGATGACCTAATTAGCGTATAAATGATTAATTAATATATGGATCGTTACAATCTACTCCCCTTAAAAGAATTTCGTCCCCGAAATTCGATACTAACCTTGAGAGTAAAAAAGATAGGGGTATTTTGCACGCATATCTGCTTCCAGTTCCCACGTGGCTCCTTCACTATCATGATGTTGTCATAGCACTTTTACGAGGGGTATGACCTTGTTACGCAATATCTGCTCCTTGGTGTCAAGAATTTGCATATGTTGTTCTTCGTATGTTCCATTCTCTTGAATTCGGACATCCTTCCAGTAGATAATGTGAGGCGTATCTGGTTCACATTTTCTTAACATAGATACATGAAACACATCATGTATTCCGGATAACTGAGCTGGCTAGGCAAGCCGATATACTACATTTCCAACACGTTGTGTAACCTCAAAGGGTCCAATGTATCTGGGAGCCAATTTACCTTTTTTCTCAAATCTAGATATTCCTTTCCTAGGGGATACCTTCAAGAATACATAATCACCTTCTTGAAATTTCAAGGGTCTCCTCCTTTGATCTGCATAGCTCTTTTGTAGACTTTGAGCTGTGCGTAGCCGATCCCAAACTACTTGGATCTTCTCAGTGTTTTTTCGAACAATTTCTGGACCAAATAAAATGCTCTCACCAGTTTCGGCCCAACATAAAGGTGATCTGCAAGGTCGTCCGTATAGAGCCTTATACGGTGCCATGCCAATATTGCTTTGGTAGCTGTTATTGTAAACAAATTATACTAATGGAAGATGTTCATTCCAACTGCCATTGAAATCTAGAGTGAAAACTCGATGTTTATTTTATATAAACTTTAATGATATAGAATCATAATCGATGACCTAATTAGTGTGTCAATGATTAATTAATATTTGGGTCGTCACAGATTTAAAGAAAGAAATTTGTTATGTCAAAGTGAACATAAAAGTCTTGAAAGCTAGGATGCTAGCTTTGGAAAAATTGTCACTTAAGGAAAGTGACATTAAGGATGACATAAAAGCATCTAATTCTTCTGTTGAATACTTAAACGTATTAGAAAAAATAACTTTTCAGAAATGATATGTTAAAATTATATTAGTTATAAATTCTGAATTTACTATTAAAACTATTGTTTTAATTGATAGCGGAGCAAATATGAACTGCATAAAGGCAGGATTAATTCCAACTAAATATTTTGAAAAAACTACTCAAACAGTAAGTGTTGCTGATAGTTCAAAATTAAATATAAATTTTAAACTCTTTAATATTTTGGTATGTAACCAGGGTATTTGTATTCATACAACTTTTATGTTTATTGATAATTTAAATCAATTGGTTATTTTGGGAACACCATTTTTATCTTTAATCGAACCTATTGAAAGAATTGATTCTAAAAGAATTTTGACTACTATAAATGGTCAACAAATATTATTTGAATTTATAACTGCACCACAAATAAAATTGAGCAATAAAATTAAAGAAAATTTAATTTCTCAAAATAATAAATTAACCATTTTATTTTCTGATAATAAAACCACTTTATTCTCTAACTCTCTTCAAAGTTTTATTGCAGATTCACAACAAGAAGTTGCAAAAATGAATCCTAACCAAGATTAAGTTTCTTTGGTTCCTATATTTAATTCTCCCGAACTTCTTGACTGTATTTGTGACTAAGCAAGTGAAGATATTTTTAGATTTGCTTCTACATGGCGAAAAAATTGTTGTAAAGTTTCACTCTGATGTCTTTTTTGTTATGCTATGGAAAATCAGTTAAACGATGATGTTCCTATTTTCCTACTAAGAATTGCTCGAGCTATTAAAAATTTTCCTAAATTTCATCTTATACTTGAAATAAATGACTAGTATTATGACTGGAAATATAAACGATGGCTGGAGAATATTGTTCCAGAAAGATTTTGTCAAGACATGATAACTAGACTTGGTGGTATAACAGTTCAAATACAAGTCTTTGCATATAAAAATGCACACTATAATAAAAAAAAATATTATTCTGCTGAATATAGGAATGCCTTTTATGCATATAAAAGTGCATATTATTTTAATCCATATAAGGATACATGATATTTTAATGCATATAAAGATGCTTTTTATCCTCCATTTACTATAAAAGTATTATACATAAAGGTGATATGGAGAGAGATAACCCATCAAAACAACTTAAAGTTGTTTCAACACTTTTGTCAAATAAAGTTAACAATAAAGACATTTTGTCTAGAGATAAATCTCTATCTATAATTCCAAAACCCTTATCATTATCTCCATATACGAAGAACATATTAATCTTTTTTGACGTTATTAAAAGGATATATCCTTATACCCCTCCTATGAAAAAATTATTTGACTTGTATAAAAATAAAAGTCTATCCTTAAAGGATAAAGATATTTTAGCCAAAACAATTATTCATTTCTTAGAATGTCTTAAAGACGTGAGAAAAGAGGAAGAGGAACATTCCAACTCGAACTCTATTGTTCTCATCACCAGTAATACTAGAATTAATTTTAATCTTGTTAAAGTTCTTAAAGAACAGATAAAGAAAGAAAAACACCATTTAAATCCTAAGCAGCTTAAAGGAGTAGTTATGGAGGAATTTCGTCTTCGGGTTTTGTTTACATTTGGTATAGGCATAACTGAGAAGATGGATCTCGTTAACACTCCAACAGTTGCCATAAAAGACAAAGGGAAAGAGAAAGTTGAGGAGGAAGATAGGAAAACTCCTACTCCTATTAACTATGATGAAGACTTTATGGATTTCCAGAGATATATCTCTCTTAAAAGTGATATTGAAATTAATATGGGGATAAATCTTCACGAGGATAACGATAATATCCTGTATAATTTACTTCACAATAAATGATTAGATAAAACTGAATTTTCGGATAAAGCCGACTTTGCGACACTGAAGAAGTGACGCACACCATGACGTCACTATAAAATTAAAAGCTGTGAATAATAAAGAGTGTATAGTAATCTACAGTTTTGCTAACGTATGCATTGACGACAATGTACAATAGTGAACAATATAAAGTTGTGAATAGTATTTTTATTTTAAAATTTGGACTTCACGTCCGCCCTCCATATAAAGAGATGCAGGCCCGTCCTCTAGAGCACTGCATCTCAGTCCCCCACTTCTCTCTCTTTATTACACCTTCTCTGAACCCCACTCACTTGTCATATAGCTTTCATCTTCTACCTTTCACCTAACTCTGTAAGTAACTCTTGTACATATTTTTGCATTAAATAAAAGTTTTCGTCGTTTATAGTCCAATCTGCACCCTTGTATGGTATCAGGACCTAACAGTTGCAACCATACAAGGGTGAGGATTGGACTATAAACAACGAAAGCTTTTATTTAATGCAAAAATATGTACAACAGTTACTTACAAAGTTAGGTGGAAGGTAGAAGATGAAAGTTAAATGACAAGAGAGTGGGGGTCTGAGATGCGGTCCTCCACAGGTCGGGTCTGCATTTCTTTATATAGAGGGCGGACGTGAAGTCCGGATTTTAAAATAAAAATACTATTCACAACTTTACACTGTTCACTACTTTTTATTAACGCTAGTGCATACGTCATCACTATTGTAGACTACTGTACACTCTTTATTATTCACAACTCTAATAAATTTATAGTGACGTCACGGCGTGCGTCACTTCTTTAGTGTCGACAGGGTCGGCTTTATCTGAAACTTCAGATTTATCTGATCAATTTTTGTAAAGTAAATTATATAGGATATTGCCGTCATTATCATCATGAAGATTTATCTCCATATCTTCTTTTAGCAATTCTTCATTAATTTCAATGTCATCGTTAAGAGGGGTATATCCCTAAGAATCCACAAAGTCATCATCAGAGTTAATAGGAGTGAGAGATTTCTTATTTTCCTCCTCGACTTTATCTTTCCTTTGCCTTTTATGGCAACTGTTGGAGTATTAACAAGATCCATCTTTTCGATTTTGCACGCACTGAATGTAGACATTACCTAAAGACATAATTCCTCCATGACTGCTGTTTTAAGCTGCTTAGTGTTTACATGTGATTTTTCCTTTTTAATTAGTTCTTTCAGTAGGGTTGAGATTAGTTCCAGTATTTATATTGGTGGGAACCATAGCAGTAGAGGTTGAAGTTTTATCTTCTTCTTTATCCATGTCTTTAAGACAATCTTCAATAATCTGACATTTAGAGTCAGTTGGGTAATTATTCCAATAACCAACTTGGTATTCCCGGATTAATTTGGGATGTCCGTTATGATTATAATCACAAGCCAAAGACCAAGCCCAAATCCATGGAGCAAAGAATTCGATTGAAAAGTTGATAATTGGCTTGTACAAAATATCATTATCCTTTAAGGATGGACTTTTTTATATATATAAGTCAAAATATTTTTTCAAGGTATATCCTGTCAATAGCACCATGAGTTTTCCACCAATCATAAAACTAGCTAGGAATTTTCAAACAGGTTTCAGCGAATTGGAAGAACCATGTATGCCTTAGATTAATAGCTTCATATAAGAAAGCATTATTCCAAGCTTCAATATAATCAAAATAATTATACTCTATATATGAATAAATTCTTAATGATCTGGGGAGAACAAGATCAAGACTCCAGTCTTTAATAGATATTACCCTTAGTATGAGAGCTTTACTATATAGAGGATCTTTACGATCACCATGTTTGTAAAATCTCTGAAACTTAACAGAGTCAGTTTCAATAAAAATATTTTCATATTATTGTCTGTTTTTAGGTCCAGAAAATAAAAAAGCATTATCCAAAGTCATAAATTTTCTTGCAATATAGTATGGGTCGGTCATCCAATTAACATATTCATAATCAAGAGTCATTAGACTGCTATAAACAAACACAATATTTAACTTTGTTTAATTTAGTTGAGGTTTAGCTACCAAAACCTCTTTAATCGATTTTTTAGATTGAACGACAGTATAACCATCATCATTTTTATCATCACGTTTATGTGAAGATGAAGATTCACCTTTATGTGAAGTTGAAGATCCTTCTTTAAGAAATTGATTGTTAACAACTTTAAGCTTTTGTGATTCAGTTAAAGGAGAATAATTGACCTGGGCTCTTCCACCAGGCCTGCCTCTACCGCGGCCTCGACCACGATTAATACTCTGGCTTCGATTCATGAGAACCCTGCAAAAATTCCCTAGTTAGAAAGTCGGAAAGAGAATTAACTCTCCTTTAACATATTCAATTTTAAAATCAAAAACAGATAAAATAGCCTGCCATCGTGCAAAAATATGTTTAGATACAATGTTCTTTACATCTTGTTCAAGAATATTTTTAACAGAACTACAATCAATCCTTAGTAAGAATTCTTGATTTAATAAATCATCTTGAAATTTATTAATACATTTAACTATACATAAAAGCTCTTTTTTAATAGTAGAGTAGTTTAATTGAGTAGATTCCCATTCTTCAGAAGTAATTCTAATAAGAAATTCTTTATTAGAAATAGGGTCTCTTTGTTTTAGAATGCCTCTGTATCCTTTATTAGAAGCGTCAGTTTTAACAATTTTATACCATGTAGGATATATCAAAGAAAGACATGGTAAATATTTATCTTTAAGTTTTATCTTTTTAACTGCTTCGGTATGAGAATCTATCCAAGGAGACCGATTCTTTTTAAATCTATTATATAGAATAGCAGTATCATGTGCAAGATTTTGATAAAATTCGGCTAAATAATTTAAATTTCTAAAAAATCTTTGTAATTGCTGTTTTTCTTTAATTTCATTAGGAAATTTTTAAGCAAATTCAATACTTCTTTCAATTAAGATTATATTCCCTTGTTCAATATAATGTCCAAAAAATATGACTTTTAATTGAAATAATTTCATCTTTATAGCAAACAGAACAAGACCATTGTTCCTAATAATTTGAATGAATCTATTTAGATGTTTAAAATATTGATCAATAGAATTAGAAAAGATTAATATGTCATCAATATAGACAATGCAAAATGCATAATAGGGATTAAAAATATCGTTCATTATATTCTGAAATTCAAAGGGAGCATTTTTAAGTCCAAATGGCATAACATTCCATTCATAGTGTCCAAAAGGTACTGTGAAAGCAGTTTTATACTTGTCTTCCTCAGCAATTTAGACCTGCCAATAACCTGACTTTAAGTCAAACTCAGAAAAAATCTTAGCGTTATACAATCGAGATAATAAATCATTTTTATTAGGAATATGATATCTAATCCACTACAAAATTTCATTTAAAGGTTTATAATTTATTACTAGTCTAGGAACTCCTCGTTCCTTCTCTGCAACATTGTTAACATAAAAAACTGCACAACTCCATGGGGAATGACTTTTTTTAATTAATGATTTTTTCATTAAGGAATCAATTTCCCTTTTACAGAGTTTCAAATATTCTTTATTCATTTGGGTTGGCCTAGCTTTAGTGGGAATATCTTTTTCATTAAATTCCTTAATATATGGTAGGGTTACCACATGTTTCTTTCTATTCCAAAAGGTAGTAGGAAGAGTATCACAAATTTTCATATTTATATTAGTTTCAATTTGTTTTATTTTTTGTATGATTTTAGGAGAATTAAGTTTATCAGATAAATTTAAGATTTTTATCTCTTCTTTTAAAAAGTTCAATTGATTCTATATATGAACCAAATTCTCTTTTATTTGATTTATCAATTTTATCTGGAGTGGAGTTATAAACTCAAATAATATTTGTTGACCGTTTATGGTAGTCAAAATTCCTTTAGAATCAATTCTTTCAATAGGTTCGATAAAGGATAAAAATGGTGTATCCAAAATAACCAATTGATTTAAATTATCAATAAGCATAAAAGTAGTAGGAATACAAATACCCTGGTTACATACCAAAATATTAAAAATTTTAAAATTTATTTTTAATTTTGAACCAACAGCAACACTTACTAACTGAGTAGTTTTTTCAAAATATTTAGTTGGAATTAATCCTACTTTTATGCAGTTCATATCTACTCCGCTATCAATTAAAGCAATAGTTTCAATAGTAAATTCAAAATTTATTACTAAAATAACTTTAACATGCCATTTTTGAAAAGTTATTTTTTCTAATACATTTAAGTATTCGATATTAGAACAGTGTGATGTTGATGTTTTATCATCATGTTTGTCTTTTTCTTTAAGAGGTTATTTTTCTAAAGCTAGAATCTTACCTTTTAAGACTTTTATGTCTTCTTTGACATAGTGAACTTCTTTCTTTAAATCCATAACCGTAAAAGTTGTTTCTCTTTTTATTAAAAGTGATTTATCACTTATGTCACTTTCTGACCTATTAACAGAGAATACCATTTAAATGAGCCATACAAGGGTGAGGATCAGACTATGAACAGCGATGCTTTTATTTAATGCAAAAATATGTACAAGAGCTACTTACAGAGTTAGGTGGAAGATAGAAGATGAAAGTTATATGACAAAAGAGTAGGGTTCAGAAAGGGTGTAAGAAAGAGAGAAAAGTGGGGGTCTGAGATGTGGTGCTCCACAGGTCGAGTCTGCATCTCTTTATATAGAGGGTGGACGTGAAGTCCGAATTTCAAAATAAAAAATATTATTCACAATTTTATACTGTTCACTACTGTACATTGACGTCAATGCATACATCAGCAAAACTGTAGACTATTGTACACTCTTTATTATTCACAGCTTTTAATTTTATAGTGACGTCAGGGCGTGTGTGACTTCTTTAGTGTCAACAAGGTCGACTTTATCTGAAAATTCAGTTTTATTTGATCATTTCCTGTGAAGTAAATTATATAGGATATTATCGTTATCCCCATGAAGATTTATCTCCATATTATCTTTTAACAAATCTTTATTAATTTCAATGTTACTTTTAAAGGGGGTATATCCTTGGGAATCCATAAAGTCTTCATCAGAGTTAATAGGACTAGGAGTTTTCCTATCTTCCTCCTCAACTTTCTCTTTCTCTTTGCCTTTTATGGCAACTGTTGGAGTGTTAATGAGATACATCTTCTCAGTTCTGCCTATACCAAATGTAGACAAAATCTAAAGACGAAATTTCTCCATAACTGTTGCTTTAAGTTGCTTAGGATTTAAATGGGGTTTTTCTTTCTTTATCTATTCTTTAAGAACTTTAATAGGATTAAAATTAATTTTAATATTTATACTGGTGATCGGAACAACAGAGTTCGAGTTGGAAGGTTCCTCTTCCTTTTTTCCTATGTCTTTAAGACATTCTAAGAAATGAATAATTGTTTTGGCTATAATATCTTTATCCTTTAAGGATAGACTTTTATTTTTATACAAATCAAATAATTTTTTCATAGGAGGGGTATAAGGATATATCCTTTTAATAATGTCAAAAAAGATTAATATGTTCTCCGTATATGGAGATAATGATAACGGTTTTAGAATTATAGATAGAAATTTATCTCTAGACAAAAATGTCATTATTGTCAACTTCATTTGACAAAAGTGTTGAAACAATTTTAATTTGTTTTGACGGGTTATCTCTCTCCGTATCACCTTTATGTGATAATCCTTTTATAGTAAATGGAGGATAAGAAGCATCTTTATATGCATTAAAATAACATGTATCCTTATATGGATTAAAGTAATATGCACTTTTATATGCATAAAAGGCATTTTTATATTTAGCAGAATAGTATATTTTTTTATAAGTGTGCATTTTTATATGCAAGGACTTGAGTTTGAACTGTTATACCACCAAGTCTAGTTATTATGTCTTGATAAAATCCTTCTGGAACAATATTCTCCAGCCATTGTCCATATTTCCAGTCATAATACCAGTCATTCATTTCAAGTATAAGACAAAATTTAGGAAAATTTTTAATAGCTCAAGCAATTCTTAATAGGAAAATAGAAACATCATCGTTTAACTATCTTCCATAGCATAGCAAAAAAGACACCAGAGTGAAACTTTGCAACAATTTTTTTGCCATGTAGAAGCAAATCTAAAGATATCTTCACGTGCATAGTCACAAATACAGTCAAGAAGTTCAGGAGAATTAAATATCGGAACCAAAGAAAATGAATCTTGATTAGGATTCATTTCTGCAACTTCTTGTTGTGAATCTGCAATAAAACTTTGAAGAGAGTTAGAGAATAAAGTGGTTTTATTATCAGAAAATAAAATGGTTAATTTATTATTTTTAGAAATTAAATTTTCTTTAATTTTATTGCTCACTTTTATTTGTGGTGAAGTTATAAATTTAAATAATATTTGTTGACCATTTATGGTAATCAAAATTCCTTTAGAATCAATTCTTTCAATAAGTTCGATTAAAGATAAAAATGGTGTTTCCAAAATAACCAATTGATTTAAATTATCAATAAACATAAAAGTTGTAGGAATACAAATACCCTGGTTACATACCAAAATATTAGAGAGTTTAAAATTTATATTTAATTTTGAACCAACAACAACACTTACTGACTGAGTAGTTTTTCAAAATATTTAGTTGGAATTAATCCTACTTTTATGCAGTTCTGTAACACCCCGTATTTTCTTTTATATAATGTATAGATATATGTAATAAGATATTTTGTGAATGTGTGGATATGTATAATAAGGTAAGGATAAATCATATAGATTTTTAATACTAGGATAAATACTGGAGACGCATATTGATTGGAAAGTGTGAGTTTCAAAGACGTTGAAACATGAAAATGGGGATTAGATGAATTTCTAAATCCTTTTAGGTCAAGATAATGTTTCCATTGAATCCGGAAGGTCGAAAAACCTTGGGAAAGGTAATAGGAAGTGCATTGGAAACTGGGGAGACGGAGGAAAACTCTGTCTGCTGAGTTGTACCGGTACCGGGTACCGGTACCCCTATTCCAGAAAGTTTTTGGTACCGGTACTGGGTACCGGTACCCTGATTCCAGAAAGTTTTTGGTACCGGTACCAAATGGTACCGGTACCGGGTACCGGTACACCCGATAAAAATCTGAATGTTTTAAACCGCGACGTTGGTCCGACTTTTGAGCCTATAAATACTTTAGGCCGCCTCCTTAGTCGTCCATTACTCATTCTAAACCCTAGATAACTTGATAGAGAGGGAGAGAACACAAGATCAAAGGAAAATTTCAAGAGATTTCGGGTAGATTCAAGAATCCAAACCCTAGTTCTTCAAGATTCAAAGTAGGGGTTTTCTCTCACTCACTTACATTGAGGTTAGGGTATATATATATAT
>CM042184.1:53758569-53824955 GCA_023539305.1 Ilex asprella
TATATATATATATATATATATATTCTTTCTAATAAAACTAACAAGGGTGTCTGATACAGTCCAAGAAACTGTGAAAAAATGTGAAGAGAAAACAACAATAATAATCATGAAAGTGCCATGGAGGGACCACCAAATCCTAGTGATCTCTCATACCCTGTGCTTTTATTTGAACACACCCCACATACCTACGCTGCTAAGTTGGGAACCAAGGAAAAGAATGAGTCTACTTCAACCTTGAAGTCTCTGAAATAATACTCTTGTGGGTTGATGGTCTATTTCTCAATTTAAGAGACCACATAATGGAAAGCAAGATATGATCAGTGCACAACCAGAGATTACAAGTCATGCCATTCAGAAACACTCCATGAGCTCTTTCATGACAAAACAGTAGCAACATGCCACAACTCACATGAATGACCAAAAGACATTGAAACAGCAAAAGCAACGTTAATGTAGCTCCAGGGAAAAATTGCCCATGAAACACTTGATCAAACAAGAGGCATTTATTCCACATAATATCTGTAGTATTACCACCCACTATTCAGGAGCCACAGAGATTCATACATCATGTGAAGTGTCTCCAACACCATAATACAGAGTAACAAAACACAAGCAAATATGAAAGCTATGAGAGGAAAACAAGACTTTTACTTCAAGAATGCTTGGTGACAGTCAACCTCCAAAAGCTATAATATAATGCCAATCCTTTCTAATCCAGAATTCCAGCTTGTTTGTAGCTTTCAACGGAATCCACCAGAGTTTCTTCGACTGCCTTGTAACTCCAACCCAGCTTCTGCAATTTCTCTGAACTCAGTTCGTCACCTTCATTTCCCTCGGTAAAACTGCCAATAAATGAAACAAATAAGACAAACCAATATAAACAAGCAAACATCTCACCGATGATCAAACCAGAATCATACTTAAAACCATCCAAAGGGGCTGGGTGACCTTAATCAAACAATACCCGTATCTCATCCATGATAATTTTTCTCTTGACAAAATAAAATTGAACAAGACAAACTAATATTCGGAGACAAAAAACTTTGAATAAATAAATGTCCTAAAGAGAGATAGAGAGATGAGAAACTATCAACTTGGAACAAAAATTGTTATAGAGCAAGAGATCTACCCCTTGGGATAGTTGTAATTAGGATATATCCGCTTCAACGTTTCCACCGAATCCTGAGTCTTGATCATGTGAGCTGTACATATATATCTTCCTTCAGCTTCACTTTTCTCATATACCAGTAGCAGTGCTTCAGCCACATCCCGTACATCTACTATCGTCCGAACCTTGTTTTCTACTTTTTCGTGCCCTTCTGCATCATCAAATGGGAAGAAAGAAGAAATACAACTCAAAGGGGAAAGTATTTATGTTTTATTTACTGGAAACCAAGTCTACGAGAGGAAAACCAAATTAGAAGAACAGCTATTTTCTACATGACAATAGCAAGTTTGAAACCAAATTTTCCTTCGGCCCCCAGATTCTATTACAGAAGTGCACAATTTGCTTTCGGCCTCCCATCTTGGATTCCATAATTGTATGCAAGTGGACAATGTTCAGAAACAGAGTCTAAAATGTTCAACATGAAGTGCACAGTGTCTTGGCTTAATTGGATCCAGATAAGTTTCGATCATTCAATCAAAATAAGTAGCAGCATTTAGTAAAGAATATCTTTTTCTTTCTCAGGAGTGTCTGTGTGCTCGGACATGTTATTCCTGCATGTGGAGAGTTTTCTCGCATGTGACTTTTTTTTCTCTACTAGAGTGAAGATAGGGAAATAGGTTCCTAGCCACCTGAGAGACACTATCACTATCAGTTTCTCTAGAGTCTAGACAAGTCTAGCATCATACTGCCACCCGGCTACATTTTGAACTTCTCTCTCCAGATCTACAATATATAAGCTACACTGCATCTGTTCTGAACCTCAGCCCCAACCGAAACAATTCAAACACCAAATAGACAGGAAAAAATGAGATACTCCTAAACAACTGCTTGGACAAGAAGGAGCTCGCTGCTCATTACCCGGTTCTAATCTCCAGTTCCTCTCACCCTCCAATAAGAGCAAATAGCATATACAACACAAACTGTGCTATTAAATTCTTTAAAATAAAGATCTCCCGATTCCCCCCAAGTTATTCATACCCAAAATTTTTCCACTCTTGAATATAGCTTGTAATCTAAAGGGTGGAGAATTCTGAAATTCTTTTAAGTAGCATAACAGTGCTATTAGATAACCAAGAAGTACAAAATAATGAATCTACATTCCAATGATATGAAACTAGATAGACAATTGAAACACAAGATGCATATGCAGTCTTTATCATTCTGTGCAGAAATGTTCTTGAGTTAAATAGCTAACTTTCTAGTTGAAATTCAAGTTTTCGAAACCCAGTAATCTTACATGTTAATCATTATTGTGAACCTGCAGGAAAGGATCTCTTGTTAAAATGGGTATACCTCTTCTTGTTTTAAATGGGGTCAATCTGCGTTTCAGGACCACTTTTCCTAGCAAGCGACGAATCAAACGGAGGGCTTGGGGTGCTTGGAGGACTGGAGTGTGTATAACTTGGACCTTTTAACATTACGCAAACAAAAAGTACTTCCGTACAAAACCTGCATTCTCATGTTTGACAGGCCAAGCTTTCACAAATGCACCAACCTATGCTATTAAAAACAATTTTAGAACCATAATCACTTTGTACGGATTCTTGAGCTTCCACTGACCAAACTATAACAGCAATATATTAAGTAATTTGGTGTTCTAGATACAATTATATTCTCAAGATTCCAGCTCTTGTTAAATTCCTGGTTACAACGTCTGTTTCTTTCATAAAATTAAAAAAAACACGTACCCAGCACACAAAACTCCAGTCTATAGCAGGGGATAACTGGTGGACAGTCCTACCCTCAGTTTAGAGAGACAAATTCTTGGACAAGAACCCACAACACATCACCGCAATTGTTTTTCATTATATTCAAAGAAACAATTCATTTCACTAGAATCACCAAAGCTTCATCGTAAGTCAAATTCTATACCTATTAAAAGATTGCTTAGTAATGTTGTCCACACTTTACCACAAGATTGATTGCCGCTAAGGGCAAGGCGAAGCTTCACTAAACTTTTCAAGTTTGAAGCCGGATGACATCATGAATCCTTGTAATATCAGCAATGAAACAAAATTGAGAAGTTTATTGATTAAGTTGTTATTCAATTCACAACTCAACATTGATTAGTCCAACTAGGGTGCTGAATGAAATTGCTTTAACACTAAGCCTAGGAGCTGAACTCTTCGGTAATTCAGCCTCACTCTCCCGAAACCTACCGTATTGAGAAAGATTAAGAAAAAAAGTTGTTTTTGGAAGCTTAAAGTAAGTGGGTTCCAAATGCCTTCATATCCTAAATAGGGTTGGTCATTGGGAGCCCAAGAAATTAGAGATGAAGTGTAATAAGAAGGCTAACAACGAAGCAAAGCTTATACCCAAAAGATGAAAAACTTGTATCTCTTCATCATCTAAACACGGATATTCAAATTTTAATATAGGCCTAAATATGTAAAGAAAACCACACATTTTACATAAAAAGGAAAAAAAAACTACAAATTGGGGCATGGCAAGAGCAGGTACCTTTCAGAAGCTTAACCAGAATCAAACTACTAGCATTAATTGAGCACTGCAGCAGCGGCCCCAAGACAAGAGTTGGACACACAATTACAAGATCCAGCCCATTTGTTTTTGCAAACTCCCAAGCCACACTCTCTGCTTCAGTCTTGGAAAAACAATACCAGTTCTGTGCAAACACCAAACCAGGCAGGTAGTTCAGAATGAACAATGGAGGTATTTTTAAGGGGTATATATATCACAATTGCTCAGCTATGTTATCAATAAGCAGTGGATTGGATCACTCAAAGCATCCACGAGAATTAAAAGTTTGTAGAGTTGAATAACGTAAATGATTACATTGGTTTCCCTGCAGTAATCTTTGTCAGACCAACAAGTCTCATCCTTCACTTGACCCTTGGGCCACCTAGGGTTCATGGATACAGCAGCGACAGAGGATACAATCACGACACGCTTGATATTTGCTTCGCAGCATGCCCTGAGTACATTGAGTGTACCTTTTACAGCAGGCTCAATTAACTCTACCTACACCAAAGCTATAGAATACAGTTAGCACTTACGGGAAATGGCTAAATGCAACAATTGAATTGGAGGTTTTGATGGAAGCTGACGCCTACAGTGAGGAACTCAGCACCAGATAGACCAACTTAAGAGATGAATCAGCATGGACAAACCAGTATCTTCACTATATTCCTATAGAAAGCTCAACATGGAACTTTCAGTTGATTAATTTCCTTAAATTGTTTCACCCACCAAAAATACATGAAAAGACCAAAAATTGTAAATCATTTGGTGAAGATAACATTATATAAGTACACCGAAATTTTCCACCACGACCAACATAGGGTTCCATATGCACAAGACAATTAAGCAAGCCACGTGCATTTAAAGCTAGCTGAATTTACCGAGTGTAGGTAGAGATCTCTGTCAACAATACATAGAAGCTGTTTCACAGGTCATTTGTATTGTTAACAAATGATAGAAATTAGGAAACCAACCAATAAAATTCCAATATTTCTGGGTTGGGTACGTAAACATGCTCATCAATCATAAAAGGAAAGCAATCTTGCCTCAGGATTTGGTACATTGGTGGAAGGAACTGGACTGGCAACATGGAATACTCCGTCACATCCGGTGATGGCTGCAAGGAGAGAGTTGTAATCGAGCAGGTCTGCCTTGAAGAGTTTGAGATTATCAGATGCTTTTTCAAGTTTATTCAGATGATTATACTTGTCATCCCCTGCCAGACCAGATAATATTAAATTTTTGAAGAAATGTCAAACAATTGGCAGCTCCAGAAACAAGTGCAGAGTGTTAAAAATAAAAATGAAAAAGGAATGAAAAAGAAGAAAAAGGGATGACAACATAACATTAACATACCAGGATCTCTGACGGTGCCATGGACAGTGTAGTCCTTAGAGAGAAGCAGCTTTACCGTCCATGAACCTACGTACCCTCCTGCTCCTGTCACACACACTCTGCCCTTCACCGCACCCGCCATCCACACACACACACACACACACTTTGGTTTGTAGGAGTGATAATTTTTCCACAAAAAAAATGGAAATTTTGTCAAGCCAGCTATTGTGCACTGGTGCTCTCCTCTCTCTCTCTCTCTCTCTCGGTGTATGTATTAATACTAATAGGGAGGGAGGAGGGAGGAGGGAGGGAACCTTCTTCAAACTTATGTCACGGCTGATCTAATCATGAATTAATTTTTATGTCACGGCTGATCTAATCATGGGTTAAATTTAATGAACGCCCATCAATTATGACTTTTATTTTTTGATTGTCTCAATTTATCCCTTAAATTATACAATTTTATTTCAATCAATTTCTTCCATTAAATCTAATTTTTAAATGAGACAAATTTCATTGAAATTATTAAGCGTTAATTTGTCTGAATCGTCTGTCATAATGAACGAAATCTTCTTAGAATCTTTCTCATTTAATGGTTAATCTCATCGAAATGATCTAAATTAGACAGATGTAGGAATAATTTATGAGACTTGAAAGTTAAGAGAATAATTTATTTAAAATATAAAGTCATAATTTAGGAGATATTTATGAGATGTACTAACAACTTGAAGAAATTATGAGACAGAGGGAGGGAGGGAGGGAGGGAGGGAGGGTGTCTATTATAATTGTTAGAACCTATAGGGACGTAAGTGTAATTTGAACAACTTATTATTAATTATTCTCTTCGCTCACAGGCAAAGCAATTGTAATCCCCGTGGCGTAAATTGTAGCACCGAGAAAGCAATTTCTATCTCTACTTAACAATTGTATATTGGAAAGGAAATGAACCTGACTCCCAGACCCAGTGTCAGAGCGAAAGAACAAATAGAAATCGTCAGAAAAAAACCCTAGAAAAACTTTCAATTCAACCCCGATCCATCACATGTGATGGCGAGCAGTTGGAGAAGATCGCTGGGGAATGTGAGGTCTTTTATAGGCAATTCCATGGGAGGTCTCAGGGGAGGTAGCAACTTGGCCTCCTGGGCCGTGGCTGGAACACTAGCTTACTTCCTTTGGGTGAAGCCCTCTCAAGATCTCAAGAGAGAGCAACAGGTACTTTCTTCAATTCCACACACACGCAATTTCTCTGGATTTTATTTCGTTTTCTGTATATACATATATTTTGCATTCCAGGAAAGAGCAGCAGCAGCTCTGGCAGTAGCTGATCCTTACCGTTACGTCGAGAAGCGAAAACCCATTCCTGATCCTCAGGTTTTATCGATATCTATCTCTATCATCCTCGATAATTGTGACTTTTTATTCCACTGCCAATGTTCATATATATCTATGATCTATCTTTAGGAAACTGGATTGATATACGGGAACAAGAACCGGAGTAATAAATCCGCGGAATAAAAATCAGCTGGAACTTGCAAACATCTGTAATTTAGCCTTGGTAAGTCGCATATCACAGACCTTGAGTTAGGAATCTACATGCCAAGTCTCATCCATACATACTTGTAAGCTTCTATAAACAACAGAGTATTCAGTAATGGATTTCTTGTGTTTTTCTTTTTGTTACTTGTCATCCTTGTGGAAATACCATCCATAGCACATCTACGTTTGTATTAAACAATGATTTTCCCCCTCTTTCGAATAAACATAAACATTTGTTAACTGGCAATTGTAGATCAATATGACTGATTTATGGAACATGTCTGGGCTACTGCTAAACACTGTTCTCTTACAAATCTCTCCATTGCTAAAGTGATCATGACGGAAAAAGAAAAAAGAAAAGGTCCAAGAATAGATTTAACTTAAGTACGTTTTTTTCTGGCTAAGCGCAAGTAAATCTCAAAGTTCATTTTGGATCTGACAAGATTTGAACATGTCGCACATCTGCACAAAGTGCCAGAAATTTATCTTCATGTCAGGCCTTTGCCTTACCCTCTTGTCAACACGAAACCTTTGCAGTCGGCTGAATATGCTCTTCCTTACTGTATACTTTGTGCACTATGCACTTCTAATCGTACATGGTGCATCAATAAGGGCACTGATGGATTTCTTGTGCTTTTCTCCAAGTCATAAATGCAAATGTGTCACTTGTGTCACTGTAAGAACATAAATAATACTCGGAAATTGCTTTCAAGTTTCAGCATTTATTAAACCTTTGGCAACTTTGTAGAATAGTTAGTTAGTGGAGACTGACAACAAGGGCGGCTATGCCAATCTGGTTTTAAGCCAAGCTATCAGAATAATCACCAGTTTCTGCACAAGGGTGACTGATTAGAAGAACAGATTATGCTTCTCTTGGTCTTGGATTCCAATCCAGCTGCCTATATCATTGGTTTTCCTTCTTTAATATTAGAAATGTTTGTTAATACGATGATGAACGTTTTAGTACAAGTAGGATAAATCCTGACCAACAAGGTTACTCAACCAATGTGCAGGAATTCATGCTTCTTTGCATGGGCATGTGTATGTATGATGTTGCTTCTTCCTTTAAACATGTGCGTGCTGTGATGTGCTTTTGTTCTTTTCTTAATGATTAAAAATGGTATGTTTGCCTTTAAAATTTTCAGCACATTTCATAATTTTGGTGTGTGATTTGTGTTGTTGTAGTTGAGGCTAAAAGATATTTTTTTAAAAAACCACTTTCATAATATCTGAAGAAATTTATTAGTCAATATTGCTTGTCATCAAAATTGCAAAGTTATAGGTTGGGAAGTTCTTCTATCCTCTTGGTTCAGGTCGTGCATTGAGTCAAGTTCATGTATTCATGAAGTTGAAATGCTCAAACAAGAGATCAACTGTTTTCATGCAATGTCCTATAAACATAATGCCACTAGCGGCTCTATGCGTCTGACATCAAGTGAAACTTTTTGGCTTTGAAGGTTCTTACTTGGAAAGCAGCTTCCATGATATGATTGTCTTTTCTAATTCACCAGGTATTCCTGGTGAACAATCCTCTTGTATGAAAAGCCTGAATTCTAGATGCATCACTACCATTAAGGAATATCCTCCAAATTAGTTTTAGTTTGTAAATGACCATGTGAACTTTATCTGATATTATAGTTGTCCCTTGTTTGTTTCGTGTTAACAGCAGTAATTCAGAGGTATGGCATAACTCCTCTTTCAATCAGTTTTACACCATTCAGGATTTGAATTCCCTTGATAGAACAATATATTGTGGAGCTACTCATTGCCTGCGATCTCATGGAGCAACACCATAGGCACTGGTGGCATATAGCAGAATATTTTTTTAAGAACGTCATTGTTATGTGTTCTGAGTTATGGTGGGTTTTGAATTGATTGAGACAGTTTCTCCATATTAGGTTATGGGAAACTGTTTGTTTCACGTTGTGGGTGGGCTTCTGTGAGGGGAGATGACAACATTCTACCGACTCATGCAGCTGCGATTTCTTTCTCGATATGGCTTCACTCCTGTGGAGCGATTAGTTGATGACATGTTCAGAAAAAAAAGGAATTGGAAAGTAATCTGCTGATTATACCATAAGAGGGGCCTAGTTTTTGGGAAGTAACCTGGTTTATCATTTTTTTTACTTTGTCCATTAGTTTTTTTTTTTAATCTCAATGATACAGAGGAAGGGGAGAATTTTACCATCTTGATAGGATTTTATTGAATGGTGATATCATGGTTTCTGAGAATATTCACTTGTGATATAGTCCTCATGAAAACAACAGTTGTTTCCAAGTGTTTGATATGTGGCAATATCTTTTGCACGCCGGCATCATTCTCTGCATCTATTTTATTGACATCACAGCTCCCAGGATCTCGTCGTATGCAGAAGAAATGCATTTTGAATGGAAGAGAGCGAGCGCCATCAGTTCAAATATCACCCATTACCTTAATGCCCTGGTTTATTAAACATTAAACAAATGGCAAAAGGCAACGTTGGATTGCATTTGTTGTAAAGAGTAGCTGGTGGACATCATGATTTTCAACTATGTAATGCGTCTGCTTCGATCTACAGGGAGAACTTCCAACAATCTTTACAACAGAACTGGATGAAGAAAAATCTTATTTAATAAATGTTCCAATTTCCAAATACAAAGTGAACAAAATCCACAAAAGCTAACCCTGTACAAGCAAACCATTTCTTGTCAAATATTTGAAGAATGTGCCAAATCCAAGGTCCAGCTGGCCTCAAGTTTGGGAAGTGGATATGAAAATTATGTACGAGGGATTGCCGAGGGAATACAGTGCAAGCATTGGGAGGTCAAGGATTTCTACTTCAGAAAACATGGGAAAATGCAGGTGAAAGTTCCACCGGAAGCACAAAAAGCAATGATTTGCTGTCATTAAGTAACCCACGTTATTAGTCTCAGGACCCAAACAGATGGAACAACGTAGCAAATTAGTAACTTCCTGTTGCCATAGAGTAACGAGTCGAAATGTAAACTAATTCGTCAAGCAATGTAGCCACAAAAGCTATTGAGGGCGACCTAAGCCGAAAAAGCCTCCTCACTACCTAACTCAAACTTCTCGTACAAAGAACCTCTAAACCTAATATTTTAATGCAGACATGCGCAATACGACAGCAAAGCTAAGCATAAAGGACGTTAGGCATTTTCTACTGATTCAGGAACGTTGGCTTTGCTCAAAGTTTGAGCTTCATGATCCAATCACCACCACTGAGTGTTCATTTTCTTTGCATAAGGTTGAAGTTCCACTCTAAATATTCGACTGCTCAAATGGGACACGAACAAAGAGTCTACCATGCAAGCTAACAACGGCAGATGTCTGAAGTGGATCAATTCTTGCAGGTAAGCTGACTACCTACAAAACACACCACAATGCATTATTTCAGAAGAATCCTTTAGGAGTATAGAAGAAAATTGAGGACCAAATAATACACTAAAAGCTAAAGAGAATAGACAGAAAACTGGGGAATATCAAGGTAAGGCAGGACGACATTTATTTGGTATGATCACCCAATATATTCTAGCATCAATTGCTGGGTATGCACAATCCTACGAGTGTCATATTTCCTCCATTTAACACTTAACGATGTCAGACATACCTTTTTAAACGCAGTGATACCCCATGGATTGTCAAGCTGCTCAGGTTGGCCTGTTATAACCAGGCGTCCAGCAGGATCCGATTGAACGCGTACCTGAGTCCATCCAGAAACCGGCCGTCAGTACCATAAGAAGAGTTCTAAATCGAATATCATATAGAACACCACCTGTCAAAAACACCTTTCCGCAGTCATATGACTCCACCGAAACATTATTGAATTCCATTCCAAGATTTTTGTTAAAAATTTTCACAGATCAAAAAAGTACTATAGTAAATTTATACCAATGTGGTATGTTGAGACAAGACTTTATTGAGTTGAGTAGCAATGTATCACAGATGCATCTCTTACAGAAATTGGAAACAAAATAAAAAATTGACAACAACAAAAGTAGTTGGCACAAAAAGATTCAACCAAATTAGATCAATAGGAGTAACTTTTTTTTTGGGGGGGGGGGAGGGAGAGAGATAGGAAACAAGACCCGTTAAAGGGGTAAGACTTGACACTTGTTATAGTCAATTGACAATACCAGTAAAAACAAAGGCAGCAAATAACCAGATGAACATTACAACTACACTGGGGCCTAGAAATAAAGAGCTTTAGCATAATGGTTTTCTTGGTAAAAGCACAGATGGAATGTCTACTAATGTGCAATCTACATAATGTGAAAATTTTATAGCTTATCCAGTAGATATGTGACATTTAAAGCATACCTGGCAAATAACAGATTACTTAATGTCTACTATCCACCTACTGAAAACTTTTAAGTCTTGTATAAACTGGATCAGATAATGGCATCAAGCTATTCTCTTATTGCTATGCGAGCTTTCCTGGAACATATAACTTGGTTCAGGGAAACCCAACAAATCAAAGAGCAATTTTTTTTTTTTTTGGTGGAAATAACTATGTGGCCTCCTAAACTGAAAACAATGCTGACCCTACATGTGTCTTGTGCTTGCTTATTATAACAGTTGTATAGGCCATTAACCATATATCCACAATGAAAAACATCATATGCCAAACACCTATGGTATCGCATATTATACAATACAATACCAAATTCAGGATCAAGGCAAAATAAAAGCACAACTAACAGTCTACCAAAAAAGAGAAAAATAAAAAGCACCACAAAAGGTACATACCTCCTCGCGCAAAAGCCCTGGAACTAGAGCATAAACCTCAAAACAATCTTTCTGCACATGAAAATAGCACTACTACTTAGAAATCCAAACGAAAACTTAGTAACTGAGTAATATTAGTAGTAATAAGTTTCTTTTGGAAACTTACTGTTTCGCGCACATTGATTTTCACCCAATCAGCAGGGGGGCCAACATCAACAACAGATGCGACAAGTCTAGCAAATGAAAAGCAGTTTAGAGATGTATACAAGCAGGAGAAAAACAGGCAAAGAGGAGAAGAACCCCATTCACAGCACTTTAATCAGGAAACACAAATAGAAGCAAACGTCAGCCAAATTTTAATAACACCGGCAGCAGCATTTTGCACCCAAACTACAAACCAAATGTTGCCATGCTCGTCTGCTCAGGGATAACCAGGACACGTACCGAAGGGCACAAACCTATGAAACATGCAGATTTTCAGGAGAAGTCATGTCCATGCCACCTCCTCAAATATTAAGATCGCTATGCTGGGATAACCCATGAAATGGATTGACGTCCCCAAACCTATGAAACATGCACTGTTTTAGGAGGAGGCAGGTCCATTCCGACATGAAACCCATTCTACCCACAGTAACATGTTGGACTGCATGTCAAAACCTTTTGAGAGAATTAAAGGACACACTTTGCAAGAAAACAATATCATGAAATAGGGTGTGGCGCAAGCGAGAGAACTCCAAAGTCGAAATTTGAACTAACAATCCAATTGTACAACGCAAATTTGACAGAGACCACCAAGTAGAATCGTCTTTGCTGGTGACTGGGGAGATGAGACAGCATGGGCATGAAAAAAGGATCAGTGAAGACATTTTTGTTTTAGGTGTGAAGTAAGGCTACAATCACATGACATGTAAAAATCACAAAAAAGGGGAGAGAATGATTTCGAAGGTATTTTTGATGGGAAACCAATGAGTAGAATTGTTTCTTAGGATTGATGGCTAAGATAGGAACCATCATAAACAACACTTAGAATCGTATGTGAGTGTGTGAGTAAGGGCAATTATTGAGGTCAATGAGGAAGTTAGGCACAGCGTAGTCATTCTTGGACTGCAGTAAGTAGATCAACAGGTCATTCCACCTCCTGTCCCCAAAAAGGGGGAATATATTACAAGAGAGCAAGCAAACATACACTTCTTCTCCCCCAAGCATGGAAGTTTAGGAGAAAATGTAGGTCAGTCACTACCTAAGGATACTCCGATTTGATCTCCCTCATCCTGAAAACAGCTAGGTAACTCCAAATCTCAAATTGGAACTTTGACTGCCGACTGGAAGCTTCAAGTAAGACGCGGCAGGGAGTTGAGATGATGAGGAGAAGTTCTTAGTGGTGAAATAGTTTGGCCACCTTGTAGAATTGGTGAATATCGCAGCCCAAGCGCACACAGAAGTCCATTTCTACTCTATTTTTAAGCCAGGGAACATAGGTACCTAACTTGATAGTTGATATACTTTGAATTGACATTCACACTAGGCACAGGTTATCTTTTCTGTAGGGTTTTGTCTCACCAAGATATTGGAAAACAATCTAGAAAGAGATCCAACACCAACCACAACAGTAGAGGCTTTTATTTTATGTTTGAGCAATTTAAGCCTCAAATTTCTGCCCAAAGCTATTTACAGTATATTCACATATAAGCCAAACCCAGTGCTATTTAAGACGAAAGGCACTCAGACCCAAGGTCTTCTGATGCCTAAGCGTGAAGCCAAGCTTCATTGAAGGACATATAATATATAAAACTTACAAAAATACACAGAAAATACAGATGCATGCAACAAATCTCAAAAATTTCAAGCAAATATTACATATTTCTTAAAACAAGGGCTAATTTCACAGGTATTAAGAGCTAATTGAACCAAAAAAATAAGATTAATTTTTCCAAAAAGCAAAGGTTCATTTCAATAGAATAAGAGCTAGTTTCACAAAGAGCAAAAGGAAAGAAAAAAAGATGAGAGCAGGAGAAAAAGAGATGGAGAGAGAGAGAGACAGACAAAGAGGATGATGAAGATTAGAAAGGAAAAAACAAAGATCAATAGACCAAAAAAGATATTTACACTTGGACTAAGATGAGAGTGGATTTGTGAATTTCACAAGTGGAGTTTAGGTTTAGAATGTGGCGGTGCAACTTGGGCAGGCTAATCCAAACCCAACCCGAAAAAATCAGTGTTTGGGTTGAGTTTTTTAAAACTCGAATTGGGCTTGGCCAAATATCCTCAACCCGAATTGAATTTGGCTGGGCTCAGGTTAAAGCTTCGGGTTCACAGGTTCAACCTGAACCCGGACCGAATTACTATATAAAGGGCTACACAATAAAACACTCATCAAGAACCTTTTACAGCACTAGAGGGAGTAACTCCCTTATTCAACCGATGTGATATGTTCAATAGAATAAAAGAAGATGTCCAAGTTAGAATCCCACATCGGTTGCAAACAAAAAAAGCCTCCTCTTGTATATAAAGAAGGCAAATTCTATGTGGCTTGGGTCTTTAATGGGCTTGGTTTCATTGGACCTATGTGAGTCTAATAAAAGAGTTAAAAGGTATTTACTTTGAGGAACCCGAATTTAACCCAAAAATTGAACCCAATGTAATAACTTGGGCTCAACTCAAATTCAACCCAAGCCCGGACAGACAATACTTAGGTTGACTAGAGTTTTTGTACCTTGGGTTGGGCCTAGGTTCACTCCCTAACTTGCCCAACCCACCCGAGTTGCACCCCTATTAGAATGCGGTTTTTATACTTGTAGCTCTAATCTGGAATGATGCTTTTCAAATATTCTGCATTCAAAAAGTCTACTGTGAAACCATTTCAAATATTCTAATTAAGGCCAACAGATCGTCAGCCCAAAACATAACACTGAAGGGGAAAAAGCCCACGCTTTGTACGCCTTGGGCTCAAATTCAAGGTAAGTACTTGGTGCGCCCTGATGAAGTCACTTCACCCGAATCCCATTAAGGTACTTCAGGCACGCATTGGCTCTCGCCTCAGGCCTAGGCTCACTTTACTCAACACTAGCCAAACATCAAGGGGAGGGAGAAGCTAAATGAAAAAGAGACTTAACTGCTTAGATGTTTCAGTTCGTGCAGCTTTAACTGCGTGCTCCACTTCACTGGGCCTCTTGTGTTTAAGTGAACCTGAGTCAAGAGACCAAATGCAGAGTGAGAATAGATACATTCACCAGCCGATTTTACAGATACATCTAATAGACCAGAAAATCAATTGCTAAGGAGTAAGGACGAAGCAAAAGGAGGCCATCTATGTTTGCCCAGCTCCATGGAATTAGGGGCTCCTAGTAATAAGATTCTTTTCTGATATCCATCAGTGCCTAAGCTGAGAATACATGTTTCTGTTGATTACATGATTGATAAGCTTATAACTTTAAAACACTAATCTGGAAGGAAGCATACCAATGCTTTTGAGATTTTTTTCACGCTTTGGCATCTGATTCAGATTCTTGTCCTATCAAAGAGTAAGCATATAAAAAGACATATCTCTGCATTAGTAGAAACATGGTTCACTAAAATAAAGATAATTAGCAGTCAAAAACTCTAGAGCTTCAACAGACCTTAATAATTGGCTCACCAACCTCACCAAAACCAATAAGCCGCTGGGCATGCCAACCCTGCATAGCACGAGCTGCAGCATCCCTTCTTGCCCTACCTGATCCTGGAGCCTGGTAACCATTTGCCTGCACAGGTAACTCAAAGCATCCATTATTTGCATTACATACAGAAAGGGAATATCTTGCCAGCCAGCAGTCCTGGGTGAAGGTTGTCTAGAGGTTTATCAAGTGAATCTCATCAAAACTCCAAATTGGTCCAGTTTATAACTATCTTCCTAAAACAAGCAGTAGGAAAGAAAGCATTTGCAGTCCAATCATTGCCAAGTTAGTGTGAGAAAAAACAATAACCAATCAGCAAGAAGTTCGAGAAACATAAGAGTAGATTGAACTCCCGTATTACTCAATAGTAATATGCTTCATTACTTCTCTAACACCAGATGCTACTTGAAAAAATTTAGGCTGTGAAAATGGGAAAACTGTCAAAAAAGTAGTTAACAAAGAGAGAGAGAGAGAGAGGCTGTAGCCAAAGAATTGGAAACATATAATCTAATATGATGAAGCTGAAGCAAAATACTATAACAACCACCAATTAATAGCTAAAGAGATATCTCCTTCCTCCCATTCGAAGAGGGTACAGTGTTTAAGGTCCCAATATGGTATTAAGGAATTTTTTTTCCTTCAGGTATTCTCTTTTGGCAAGAAGAGCAGAGAGCGCCTATGGACTTGGCTAGGAGAACCAACAAAGACCTTAAAAAGAGAAGACGACAACCAAGAACCCACAGATAGCCGCCCATGACAGGTTTGGGTTTACATGGCAGATACTTTGAGAATGTTCTCCCCCCTTTCATCTCAATAATACAAACTTGAGGGACGGGGAAACAACGGCTTTGGACAGTACTTAAACCACACCACTAGCAAGGTGAGACGGATCCCTCACCACTAGACCCATCCGGTGGTGCCAAATACTTTAAGACTTACAAACATGGATTAATGTTGTGTAACACAACCTCTACCACTTTATGGTTCTCAAAAAGCAATCCATACCCCTAATATGGTATTAGCAGTTCATCTAAACAGTTCATATTAACGTCGCTTTTTTCACTTACATAATTTAGATTGCACTTAATATAGCGTCATTGCATTGCCATATCTCTTAAATACCTTCAACATAAGAGCGACAGTTAAAATATGCCCTGAAGGCCAAATACAAACCACCAGGTTGAAGCAACAGATTCACCAAAATGGATGAAACCAGATCACTATCATATATTCAATGGTTCAACAGCCAAATACAGAGAGGAGGTCATACTTTTGCTGCCTCATCTCCATCTAAGTTACAAAAACCAAAAAGGGATTAGTAGGGTTTACTATTACTTACAGCTAGTTGAAAAACAGAGAATGAGGAAAAGTTTTCTATTCAGAGAAGGCCAATGTTTTAGAAAATCTAGAGAAGACACTATTCTTAGACACTGAAGGAAACTGCTAGTTAGTCCAAGAATAAAAAAAGCAACTTAAATGCGCTTACACCATTAAGCACATCTGTATGTAGCTTTACAATTTCATATAGTAGAAATCTGTTTCTTCCTTCATCCCTCCTTGTTTTTTGTGTCCCAAGAGAAGGGGAAAATAGAAGAAGTGCAGATACATCTATTACAGAAGCGAAAGACCACCTATGCCTCACACGCCTCTTTCCAAAGATGAGCTTACCCTAAACAACCCCCCCAACACACACACACAAAACCAAAAAAAAATGATGGAGGCAGGGGGCAGGGGAGGGAAGGAATAAACAGCACAATGCCCGCCCACTTAAGACAGAAGGCATGAATTCTCTCATGTTGGAAAAAATGAAACATATGGAAATGATTAATAATACTGTAGATAGATTCTCCTCAACCGTTTGCCCTAACTGCAGAACTTGGCCTTATTATTTCCTCCTCTTTATTCCTCCAGCTCAAAATTAGTAAGACAAAATTTGAACAGCTCAGCCTTTTGATGAATTGTACCAGGGAACTCTTATCATGTTATCATCACCTACCACATAGTTCCTTCAGCTAGAAAATTGAAAGCCCTAATTAAAATCCTCAACCCTGCCTAAGCATATACAATTTGGAATTCATACAAGACCTGACAGACAACCTTTCATACAACAATACAACAAATAAGATCCAAAGAACTCAGAAAGATAATATAAGCTTATCTACAAGTCCAAACAATTCAGAAAACTAAACATAAAATTACCTCATTTTCAACAACTGAAGACTCGGGTAGGGCTGCAATAGGTAGTTCGAGCTCACCACTTTGACTTTTATGTCTCTCGTATTCCAAAAGTGCCTTCAAAAAGAGCAAAAAAAAAAAAGATACTAAGGAAGTTGATGCAAGCTGATAAACAGAAAAAAAAAAGAAAAGAAAAAGAAAGCAGTCTGTATGATCAGACCTAATACCAAACAAAACCAGAGGAAATAGTAAAACAACCCAAACTACAGAAACAATGTAGACGCAATCGATATATTTAGATGAAATGTTACACTCTTCATGACACATGGCTTACTTTTCAGAATGCCAAGAATAGACACAGCCTAAAATTGGCCGGTCACCATGAAAAAGGGTCATCATGAACCTGGATTCTGATCTCGTTAATGAAGAAATGTACTCTCAAATCACCACAATAATGGTGTTCCAAAGCATAGTTATCAAATCGTGTATCGGAAGACGTATCGTTTTTAAAAAATATTGTATCGTATCGTGTATCGTATTACGGTGCAAATTTAAATAAATAATAAAAATATATATATACCTTTGAAAAAAAATCATATACTCATAAAAACATAACATTTCATTAATACTCCACCAACTATTTAAGTCATCAACATAATTCACTAATATTATAATGTAAAGTTCACAACCATAGTTCACTAAGTCAAACATAGTTTATGAAAATAGGATACTGGTGATGCCACTGTTTCACAAAATTAAAATTAATCAAGATTCATAATTTTTATACAAATATATATATTTTTGTATAAAACGACTTAAAAAAAATAAAACGATTAGTATACTATTTTCAAACATATATATTTTTGTATATATTTATTTTCACAAAAAAAAAGATATGATATGTTTGAATTGGCATAAAACGACGTCGTAAAAAAAAAACAATACGTATACTATTTCAAACATATATATTTTTGTATATATTTTCACAAAAAAATATATATATATATATATATGATATGTTTGAATTGGCATAAAAAAATTAAAAAAAAAAACCAATTTTTGCACGTATCGTGCGTATCGTATCGTAAAAACGTATCATGTATCGGACGATACAACGCAAAAATGATACATAATTACGATCCGTATCGTTTTAGGCCTGTATCGTAACGTATCGTACGATACGTATCGCGTATCGTACGATACTAACAACTATGTTTCAAAGTGCTTCCAATAGTTCATGTAGGGATCAACAGAAGACAGCAGTACCATATTTACAAACGCAGCCAAAAAGGCAGTCATCTGACCATTGATGCCTTGAGCAGCTTGACAAATAGTTCACATAGTTTAGGTGCCACAATTCTTCATCATTCACAAGGATAAAATAAAAAATCCATCTGATGAAGTTCATTATATTTATGAGTTATCTGACTAACACATGGATTTAAATATTATAACTTCAAAGTCTAAGTTATCCAGACAAAAATTCTTTCTGTGCATGGAGACTGTGCCTAATGCCTATTGCACAGAAGCAGATCACCCATTGAGTGTCTCAAGAAAAAGGACATTTCGAGTTTTAGGGTAATAAAGCAGTTGTGATTGTTTCATTTTCAGAGGTTTCCAAGTAGCCATTGAGTAATATAAAGCATCCACCTTTCACTTGTGAATAGACAGGCACATAAATATAATTCATGTCTATTTAATATCATCTAACTATGCAGTTAGCTTTTAGAAGGAAGAAAATAGATATTTTGAAAGAGAAACCCCATAAAAATAAAGTCCTGCCTATGCCATTCAAAATTTCAATTAACCTCTTCACATGAACAGGCCGAAGAAAAAAGAACATTAGCATTTACAAAAGAAAATGTCCGGAGAAGCAATTCCTTCGAAGAACAGGATTTACAAGGGAATAAAATATGAAAAACTCAAACGGACAACGAATGCACATGTAAACAAATGCAAATGCTCGGCGTTGTAATGATTTAACCTTTATCCAAATGTCAATAGTCTGCATCGGAGACATAATACAAATTATTTGTCACCCTATCACATGAAAAAAATGCTAGAATTGTTAACAGGAGGAGGAGGAGTAGTCTGGGACATTACCTTCTCATAGAAAATGCGGAATGTCCAAGAAACAGTTGTGCAGGTCCTGAGAGAAAGAATGAGCGAGTTCATTAAAGCAAATGGAACAAGCTTAAGAAGAAAATTCAGTTACAAACGGAATTTTTGTTTAATTTCATACATTAATGCCCACGAATTGCTTCTAGGCATTGACCAATAAAAACATATATGAGACATATGTACACCCCCGATAGTGGGTTTTGTCAGATAGGCAGCAACCATGAAATGCAAAGTTAACAATACTTACTTTGGGGGATGAAAAGATTCTCCTACTAGCCGCCACAACTTGGATCCAGTCACCTGTAAAACCCAATTTATAAGTTCTTTCTATTATCATTGTCGCAAACAATTCACAATCCCTGCTTTAATCGAGAACTCTAAAATCGTCCTATATCCCAGTCATCAAATGTATGATATGAAATTGACCAACTTCACATCCAAATATCAAGTATAGGCACAACTGGGCCTCGTCATGCCTAGTGATTATTCAGATTATTGAGAAATTGATGGAATCTTTTTCCTTTTTTTTCTCTCTTTTCAGGGAGGTGTTACTTTCTACAAAATTTGTCAAGAGTTCTAAATGATTTAAAACTTTGCCAACAAAAAATCCAGAGCGTACACATGGAAACTACCACGTTAGATTGGCAGAGATATGGGACTGATTATCTCATACGTGAAGCAGATGTAATATTTTTCTTTCAGTTGCCAGCCAAATGAATTTGGATCATCGGTCAAAACTCATTATGCAGTAAGACTCCCTTCCTATGGCAAACACTTCTTTCCTCTTCTTCCAAACATGGAATCATGGTATCAACAAGGGAAAACCATTCAAATGAGCATTCTATGCCATCACAAAATTAAGGGAAAAGAGAAAATTCATGTATATTTTCATGGACGCACATAATACCCCAAATGAAATTATTCAAATGTTCGTGAAATGCTCAAAAATTACCTTGTTATATAGAATTGTCAATGACGTTCATACATACAGTACAAAATCCAAATTGAATGTCAAGAATTGTAAAATACACTCTCATTTTCTATGGCACAAACTAATTGACTATGACCACCCTAGATTCTCTCAACACTCTGCAAACCCAGAGATCAAGGGATCAGTACTTGCCAAAGTCGAAAAAATTGATTTTCTATTCCCCCTCTATAGGGGTTCTATTGTGCACTCTTTAAGGGTTCTCTTCATCCCTCTATGGGTGGTTTCTCCTCTGTTATACATTACATACATTAATTAAAAGTTGCCTAGTGGATTATTCATTGTAACAGAAATCAAACATGTATATTAATAAAATGGAGGTGTTAAGAATTAACATTCACAAAAAGATAGAAGTAGCACCCATGAGAGATGAAATGATACAAAATTGACTAATGTAGTTAGAATACGTTCGACGATAACCTATAACCACATCAATGAGGAAGAGTAATGACGGTAATGCTAAGGATAAAGAACCAAGCTTCATTAGCTAAAAACAACCACAATTATAGACAAAACATAAAGATGGAATACGATTCATGCAACACCTAGAAAATTGGAACAAGGATTTGTTGAGTTGCTTAAGTGTGAAAAAAAAAAAACTGATCATATGATTAGCTTGTTAACACTAGATTTCAAGATGATTACAATTCCTCAATTGATGACACCATTGAACAAACAAAGCAGAAAGATTTGCCTAATGATTAATGCTTTCATGGAGAAATGTCAGTTTGAAAGCTAGATATAATCTCAAAAGCCGATATGAATTTGAATTACACATTGACAGCAACGTTTGGTAGTTGCAAATGCATGTACTCTCAAGTTCAGCAACGTCGACTACTGATCCCAACTAACAATACAAGCAAGATAGGATATGAAGCTCCAAATCAGCTTGTTTGAATTAATATCTGATGTTGTTGTCTTTTTAATTCCCCAAATTTCCACTTTGCAGTTGCATGTATAAGTTCTTATAGAGAATATTTTTCATTCTTTCTTTTTTGAAAAGACAAAATAAGTTTGGGGCAATTTATATGTATGTAACTAACCATAATACGCTTTGGAGATGCATAATTCCTAGACAAGTTTGTTCCAATCCATATTGTAAGGTAAATTAGAACCATGGTAAAAGGTTGATTTTGTGTCATGTGATCCACATTTAAAAAATCACATCCTAAATCATTCCATTTAAACCTTCTTTTTTCCTTTCAATTTTGTTCTTTTATTTTTGGAGACAGGAGATGATAGATGGAGGAAATATCTAAAGAAGGAAAATAAGATAGGAATAAGACAAGTTGAGTGGCACTACTTCTACCAGTTTATAAAGAAAAAAAGAGAGACTGTGCGGCAAAAATAAAAATTAACAAAGATGTGAGGAGAAAATAGTATTGATATGATGGAGTGTTAGTTGCTAGGTATATTCAACTTTTATTAGTCTTAATTGAGAGATTTGCTAACTAATCCACATATGGGGAGTAAATACGCTTATTTCTCGAAGCACAACTCACACTGCTTCAGGCTGACATCTAATTATGCTCAAGCTTCCATTCAATACCTACCACATACAATATAGGGTAGCAAGAAAGCGATGGAAACAAACTTAAAACATAGCAAAAACCATGACAATCAAGTAGATTAGAGGATGACATTTGCATACCCGATCATAGCCACCCAATCTAATTACAGCTCTCCAAAGCCTAGCATGAACGAAAATAGTTAGACCATTCAGAACACCATTAACAACAACAGAATAATCACAATTAAAAGCACAGGAAAGTTATGAACGACAATAGTTAGACCATCCATAACACAATTAACAACAACCGACATAACGATCAGCACAATAAAAAGCAGAGGAAACTTACTTCAAACAATTGAGTGGATGCCCATAGAACCTGGGGGGTTTAAATTCCATGGACCTCTCCCTGTAGAAACATTCCAACTCCTTCATGAAGGCTGCTTGATCCTCTGGTGTCCCATCATCATCCTCAAACATCTGTAGTTCAAAAAAGACACTAACAATTTAAAAACCTACTGATTATACTGTGGCACTAGACTTTCCACATCCGATTTTCAATCAAGGACTATAAAACTTCTACCATTTATTCCTTCATTTATTTTCCTCTTTTGCAGTTTACTGCAAGTACCTTTGTTTCACTCACCCCATTCTTGAATGTGTCTGCACTAGGAGCTTCAGCTTTGGCAGTTGAACACCTCACAAGGAAATTGGGTGTAGACGGTTCGCGCTGGCTGGCAAGAGGAGTATCATCACTTTCATTTTTACTATTGGGGATCTCTTCTTTAGGTAAATTATGTTCAGGCACTTCTTCTTCCGGTGTTTCCTCAACACCATCAGTAGTAACAACCACAGCAGCGGTTTTATTATCAGACACTTTTAGATCATCAACCAATTCTTCTTTCCCACTCGCAGGAGCGACATCCACCGGCAGTACCCCATTTTCACTAGTGTTTTTCTCCTCTTCAGCATTTTCACTAGAGTATTGGTCCTCCACGCCCTTTTTGGGGGAGCTTTGGCCCTCCGTTCCTTTTTTGACATTGTTTTGGTCATCTGTCCTTTCTTCACAGGGGTTCCGGTCTTCCGTGGCCTGTGGATCGGGCAACAATTCTTCCTGTTTGCGTTCCACTTTCGCATCAACCAGATTGTTCTCCGAATCTCGCCCATCAGTTACCGAATCTCGTGGTTCTTTCTCAACATCCTCCATATCTACATCGCTCTTATCCATTCTGATATACACAACCGAAGATTTTATGGTTTATACCATGCTTCCCCATACGTTCTTCGTATGAATAACAGTAGATAAATAAATATATAAAACACATCTAAAAAATATAAAATATCATGCAAACGACATGCACTATTGGTCGGCTTGACCCTCCACGCAAAATCACAACCTTTTGTTTGATTTCTAAGCTTGTCAACAACCTTTTCATAGAGAGCAAAAACTAGTTTCGTTAACGACCGTCGCACCCAAAAAACAAAAAACAGAAATACATGCTCGAATTTTCAAATCACAAACAAGACCCAACAAAAAATACGAATGGTTCTTTAGGAAGCAGTCTTTGAGTCCTTTAATTTTGTAAGTAAACCGAAGTACCACGAACCAAAAACCAAAACAAAAAAAAATGTGTGCTAAGATGCATGCGTTTATTTCACATACATCTTACCTGTCTCAGAGTGCCTTGGGACGTAGCGAACAGAGCTTCAATTGACGCGACGCGAGAAAAAGTTTTCGAAAGAGATGGCTACAATGGCGTATAGGTCGTTAGGGTTTGCTTGAATTTGTTAGAGTTGAGGGGAGGGGAGGAGAATAGGCAGTGAAAGGGTGCTGAATGTGAGATATGATGCGGAGGGGCATAGAAATTAACGTTTACACCTCCGGCGTTTACAAATCAAGATAGTACTGTTCTTAATCCTCCGGCGATTCACGCCAAGCACACGCATCACCAGAAAGAAACCCAGCCACGAGACCAGCGGGGGGAGGCTCTGCTTCTGCGGTTTCGTAGTTCAAAAACACGGGTTTGGCTCAATCGATGATCAATTAAAAACACCTCCTGGTCCTGGCCCTGGTCCTGGTCCTGGTCCTGGTCCGGGTCCTGGATGAGAGCTAATAGGCTTAAATGTCCGAAATAACCCTTTTGAATTATCCAGTATGTATGTTGTATCGGATCGGATGGTCAAAATACAGGGCTGTGATGTCATTTACTTCAACACAAAATTATGATGGCAGAAAAGACTTAGAGGTGAGCGAGCAGAAAAAAAAGAAACGTTTTTTCTAATAAATTATCATAAAACGTGGATTGAATAGTGAAAGATAATGTATACAATCTTGTGGATTGGAATATGATCTCCTCTTTCTTTCTTTCTTTCTATAATTTCAATTGATGATTTTACTTTACGGAAATCTTTCAAGATCTAGACACAGTATCATCCATCATTCACCTTTCAACCCAAAAAAATGAAAATAAAAATAAAAATAAAAGATTGTGTGTTAATTGAAGATACGAAAAAAAGTAAAAAATTTTAATAACTGCTATTTATTTATATCTTCTTCTTATTACTGAATTAACAAGTTTTTTCATAGACTATTAATTAAATGATAAGATTTGAAGTACTAATTGTGTACCGTATAAAATCATTTTCATATTAAGTCAAAAGAAATACTACTTGTTATGGTATTTTCTTAAACATAACAACTTCAAAACTAGGACGTGATGGTGTAGTATGCACTAAAGGTAACATGTGCCTAAAGATACAGTATAATATAAATAATTTTAAAAAAGATGTTACATGTCGTCTAATGAGTCTATTTTATTTTATATTATAGATTTTATTTGACACGCATCATAACTTAAGTTTTTTTTTAATGAACCAACGCACCGTAACTTTGAAGTTATTTAGTTTCATATGTCTGTCTGTCTGTCATCAGTAAAAGCTTTGATCCAGGCTTTATATGCAATCATGAATCAACACATATTGTACATTTGAGAAGATGACTAATTGTCGTTCTCAATGGCATGTAGCTTAAAAATTGGCACAATGAAATGTTATATTATACATTAAGATTAAAAAAAAAATAGCAAAAAAAGATGATGGTCCGTCCTGATTTTAAAAAAAAAGGATGGAAGCTGTTATGAGATGAATTGTAAGTATAGATGAATAGTATGTAGTGCAACCTATTTGGCTATCTTTTAAATGTGTGCTAATAAAATGTCCAGAGTTGGAACATATTCAACAACCAAAATTGCATTAGGACACAAGATTGAAGCAATCCAGATATATGTTTCCCACATGATTTGTAGAGAAGCAAAAAAGTTCGCAACAGAGCCTTGTTCCATAGCTGTCTTTGCTGAAATCCGTTTTGATGGTTCATACTCCCAACATTTTCTGCATAGCAAATTTCAAGATTTTTAAAGTGAACAAAAAACTAATGCATCTGGTCTGGGGATTAATGGTGGTCTCACTTGTAAAGCCAATCAAACTTACCAATAGCAAGTCTAGGCCATCCTCATCCAAATTAGGCACCGCTGAATACAGTGGCTGAGGCCTCCATTCGGGGTACTCATGCCAGTTCATTAGCTTGGTTACTCCTGCCCAGACTTTTTCATTTTGAGTGCACAACAATCTGCAACAATACAGCTCAGGAACAAAAGAAACCAAAATAAATAGGGGATCAGTTGGAAGCAGATTGTAGATCACAAAACCTGAAAATTTTTAGAATCTCCAGGGAAAAGCACTTGCTTAGTGACTAGTTCAGCTAAATTTTGGATGAAAAAACAAAAGAAAATTGACACAATTTAAGAAATATGACATTGATTTATGCATGTAAAACAGAAATACTAAATCATTTCAAATTATAATGACGGGAGATTTTACCCCCAAGGAGGACCTCAGGGGCTCTATACCATAGGGTTAATACCTGCCACAATGTTAGCATAACAACAAATCCACAAAACCTGTCCTTTGCCATTGTTAATGACAACTTCATATCTGCAACTGTATTTGCATGACACTTTACCTCATGAGTGTACTTCTTCACTGGTAGAGTAAATGCTCATGCCAATCCAAGATCTGCTATTTTAAATATCATTGTTTTTGGGGCCATCAAGAGATTGTGAGCTTCAGGTCCCTGAGTTAAAACAATGTGAGCAAAACAATTAGTTGCTAGTTCAAAGAGCTTAACATGGTGCCATCTGTGGATGAGAGCACATACCAGCTAAAAAGAAGCAGAAGTATACCAGTGCAAGACTCCATGACCGTGGCAGAAAGTAACACCTTCACAAAGCTGGTACATCAAACTCTGCATTAAAGAGTGACAAAAATATTTATAATCACCACAAAAGGGAACAACTGTTTAAGAAGATTGCAATTTTTTTTAACCAATTACCAATTGATAAGCCCCATGAGAAGGATCTTAGAACACTTAAACCACCCAGCATCTGTACCTTGATGGTTTTGGCAGGAATGTTCTCTCCAGTTTGACGGAAGCTGCTGATGAATTTCTTGAGGTCAGTGTCCATGTACTCAAACACCAAATAGAGGACTCTCTTCCGTTCCTTATTTTGGCCTTGTTTCACAGCCAGCAATCTATATATTGGTTACAGGGAAAACAGATATGACAGTTCAAAGACAAGGTTTAAAGAACTACACAAGATAGAAGAACATTGACTGCTACTGCCTGAAGAATGAAGATGAGTGGATTCAAGAAGTGGCAAATGGAATAAAAACCACGAAAATGCAGCCTCAATAAGTCCAAGTGGTTCCAATTTCTCACAATGCAAGGCATAAGAACAGATTGTTTCAAATTAAACTGAAGAACTAAAAATCGTGTACATGAGAACAGATTGTTAAAAATTTTGCTGAAGAAAATACAAATCTGGCCAGAGTAATTCAGAAACTAACAATCAAATTTTGAAAAAAATCTCAAGCAAATCATAATGGAAAATCAGAGAAAAGAAGTTGCAGACTGACAAGGATTTGAAGGAGAATTGAACGGTGACCTGACAACATGGGGATCCCTAGAAAGCATGCGCAGCAATGAGACCTCGTGGAGAGTGGTGGGATGGACACCTTCATCGTCCTCGTGGAGTCTGGTCTTCTTCAGTGCCACTATCTTCCCTGTGGCCTTCTCTCTCGTTCTGTACACCTTCCCGTAGGTTCCCTCTCTGACCTTCTCTAGCTTCTCGAATGCCTACATTGCTGATGATGATGATTTCTCCATCACACACACACTCTCTCTCTCTCTCTTAGAATTGAATTGATGGTGTCGATATGATGGATTGGTAGTTTGACTGTGCGAATGATTACAGGAACAGGAGACTTGGGTTGGCCAAGGGAAACATTTTTTGGAAATTCAAATGGGACGCACAAGCACAACCGCGGCAAACATTGGATTGCCATTACTTACGGCAAATCCAAAACAAGGGAAACAAAAATAAACGAAAATGAACATAATGAATTGGGTTGCATCAAGAGGAGGCTGCTACAAGTGCGATGGCAGCAACTTCTTTTAGTTATAGCTCCGAAATTTAAAAGGCTCGCAATTTTTGCCACTTTACATCATCATTACTCTCAGAACAGATGGTGCTCTACATGTACCAATGATTATGGTGCGTAAAATATAAACAACAGCTCAACTTAACATACATATATGAATTTCTCACTGCCATGTATGAGGCATTTCTCAAACAACAGAGATAAACTTGTTTTTCGACCATGATAACTCAAACATATTATTTCTCCCTCCTTCAAGTCACAAACACCATAGACTCAGCAAAGCTTAGCAGACAGCCAATTCCACCACAAAGGAGAAGACATGTCTCAAAAAAAAAAAAACACACACACACACACACAGGACTTTCTATTAATAATTAAAAGCATTGTTTTGGTAACTCTTACTTTAGACTATCTTCTATTACTCAATATAATATGTTACCAAATTTGTTCTCTTCTGCTTAGAAGAAAAATACCTTTATTTTTTTTATTTTTTAGCAAACAGTGCCAAAAATCAGTTGGCCACAAGCCGAGCAACAATTTCATCAATATACTTGTCTGAACTTCCTCCCTCATCTATTGCTTGCTTAGCCAACTCCTTCCAACGAATAGCTTTCTTTTTAATCTCTTGTCCTCTCTCTCCATTCATAATTAAATTGATGCACTCACCAATTTCTAAACTATTTGTAAGACCTTTTTCATCTGCCTTGGGTTTAACTCCCACTCCCCAAACTTGCTCCACAAAATGTGCATTAGTCATCTGGTCTAAAAACTGCGGCATTGCCACCATAGGTACCCCAAAGCTTATTGCCTCTGCAGTTGAATTCCACCCACAGTGTGATATGAAGCATCCCACAGCTTGATGGGCTAACACCTCCAATTGAGGGCACCATGTCACTACCAATCCATTCTCTGATGTCTCCTCAACAAAATTAGTGGGAAGCTTGCTTTGTTCGCTTGGCTTCACCGCCCACAGGAAGCTGCTGCTGGTTTGCCTCAGAGCCTCTGCCATTTCTGCCATCTGCTCCACATGCAAACTTGCAGCACTCCCAAAACAAACATACACAACTGACCCGGT
Organism: Ilex asprella; assembly: GCA_023539305.1. Lineage (NCBI taxonomy): Eukaryota > Viridiplantae > Streptophyta > Magnoliopsida > Aquifoliales > Aquifoliaceae > Ilex > Ilex asprella. Next base: position 53,786,834 of record CM042184.1, read on the forward strand.
CTCCTTAGTGTTAAGCCACTTCATGCAGGCGTCAGTATCTGGCTTATACATATTGAAACCATAACCGTTGTCATTTTCCACTCGCTTGTCCAGGTAAATAGATGGCACAGTTGGTCCAATTGTCCTGATAGGCCAGAGATTTGACATCCATTTCACTACCTACATTTAGCACAATAACTTTGCATGACACATCTTCAGTCTTTGAAGTAAAATTTTAATCTAACTAAACAAAATTGAACGTCGAATCAGATAAAAATAATGAAGAAGAAAAGGTGAACCGTAAGCCCTATGGTTGTGAAGCGAATGAGTTAGGTTAAATTCTAATCAGCCAGCACAGATTTTTTTCGATATGTTGCCAAATTGACAGATTCATGACCCTATTGCATATATACTCTTAAAACTGACAGCTCTATAGACAGCTACAACATTCACAGTCACACACACAACCATAACTGAGTTGGATGCTCGGACATTATTAAGTAAACTAAGTAGAATTTAATTTTTAATCCTTTTAATATCAAATTCATCAGGGTTCTATTTTCAACAGACATCAATTTGAAAATTGTTAGCCTCATAACTCAGTCAATCGACAACAGAAGCTGTAAGCTCATCTTAGCCAGCAGAGAAGGAATGGAATGACAGCAAAAGGGAAGCAGGATTGATCTCCTCATAAATACTCTTTTATTGCAGTAGAGAGCAATGAAGCATCTAACTCACCTCTTCTTCCAACTTATCAAAAGAGTTGAAAAGGACCCATTCTGCTTTCTCAATGTTAGTGAACTGACTCAGTATGTTCAGGAACATTGGGGGGAAGCGTCCTGTAGTAGGACCCATTGATGGCATATTCGGAATTACAGGCGCTGGCAATCCAGAGAGTGGACAATCAGGCCCCGGCACAGGCTCTCCCGACATCTCACAGTACATGGGATAGTAACTAGCAATAGCAGCACATGACTGCGTAAAGAATGCTGCCCCAGGTATTGCAAACTGCTTGAATATATTTGAAGCCCATGGTATGTTAGCATCATAGACGAGGCACTTCACTGGGTAATCAGAGTTTTCTTGTTTCCTAATGAGTTCAGTTAAGTTCCGTGAACCACTAGCTTCAAACCTGTCGAGAAAGCCCTTAAATCCTCCAGCTCCTGCCGTCCCTCCTTCGCTGCAATCATCATATATTGATTCAAATGTAATTGAGCCAGCTGTTGCTTGCATGGTCTTGGTAGTAGAGAGTATGGTAGTTACTGTGACTTTGATTCCTTTCGAGGCCAGACGTTTAGAAAATTGGACAATTGGATTTATGTGGCCTTGTCCATGATATGCAAGCACCACAACATGTGCTTTGCAAGCTTTTTCTTTCTCCATTTGCTACTTAGTCTTATCCACGCAATATGTCCTGAACAGGTGGGTTTTTGTAACCAATCAAAAGGAAAATAAATATTCAACTAAGTGCACATGATTATGAGGAACACATATATCTGGGCCAGCAAAACAACACACACACATGTATAAAAGAACAGTTTGGGGAAAGGGGATGAGCCATTGGAGAAAGCATCCTGATTCTGGCATTCTAACAAGTTTATCTTCTTTTTTTTCCAAGTTTGGTGTGTGGCGCCGGTGCCTAACAAATCAAATCCATTGAAGATCTTCTCCAAAATCACACAAAGCGGCCCATTTAAAACCAGCATACCACATTTGATTACTCAGGAATTTTATGCACTTCCAATGCATATGCAGCCATATTATATAGATATATTATAAACATGCGCACATATAGTCGAATCGAAGGCTAACCATATTTTTTGAGCCAGACAGACAGTCCCAGACCAAAATTACCACCTTCCCCGCATGCGCAGCCGCCATTTAATTTTATTACTAGACTACACTCCACTCAATTTTCCATGAATCTGCAGGTGATAAATCAGATCATGCTGCAAAACTAATGATCCTACCACCATACCCAGTGCAACCCTCACAATGACGGCTGCGCATTGATGATCAGAGAGAGAGAGAGGTTGTATATTTTATTTATTAAAAAGGTGAAAGGGCGAGGTGGGTTTACCTGCTGAGAAAATAGCTCCTTTTTGATCCGCCGGTCAGATTATGCTGAAAACCAAATTTATCAATTGGAGGAGCAAAGCCAAAGGTTTACTGGACAAATATAGCGATCGACTAAATGACAAAAGAAAGGAGCGAAGGAGGTATATGCCCGACAATCTAGATTTATAGCCAAGAGCAGGGAAGAGGGTGGGAATGGACTGGTGGTGGGTGTTGACTATACCACTGCAATTACACTACAAGAAGACTCCTCTTATTTCTGAAATTGTACTACCACCCCCCTTGAGATGTGAAAGCTCACAGTCACAGCAACCTTCCCTTCCCTGCTATTGCGACTTGCAAGTACCCAAGAGCAGGCAGAGGGTGGAAATGGACTGGTTGTTGACTATAGCGTTCCAAATAGTTAAATTACAATAAACCCCTTTTGGATTTATTACAATTTTAGGAAGACCCCTCGTATTTCTGAAATTGTACTACCACCCCCTTGAGATGTGAAGGCTCACAGCAGCTTTACCCTCCCTTCCCTTCGCTCAACTGTAACAGTCAAAGACTGCTATTGCGACTTGCACGTACCATCCAACCACTTTCATATATCCATTTTGAAAGATAACACAATTCAACAGACAAAAAAAGGAAAAAAAAAATTTGAAGCCACACGCACACACAGTACTCTCTGCATTGGGAGTTAATTCAATGAGCCCATGAGTAGGCTCTATAGAGTCAACTCTCTCTCTCTCTCTCTCTCAGAGGGTGGGTGTAATTTGTTGTTTATAAAAAATATTAAGATATGAGAATAAAATTAGCAAAGTGGCGGGTCCATTAGAGGATGCAATTCGACAATAGAGACCAAAAATGATGGCGTAGTTTCTTAAACAAGCAGTGTTTGAGTGAGTACGTTGTTAAACACGTGACAATTACACCAAATAGCTGAAACAAACAAAAATAAATCCTCAACAAGGCTGTCTACACTGCACGTACATCGATGCCGATGGGTCCCATTACCCCCAATTCCCTGCCGTCAAAACTGTTGGATGGTGCTATACATTGATAGGTAGTTAGGTTAGTTAACCATACAACTACCAGTAAAAGCAGTTAGATCAGTTTGCCCATTATTCACACACCTACCATTAAGCAGTCAAATCAACTTTGTGATCACAAGTTTTGGCACCATAGCATAGGTTTGCCTTCGAATACCGCAGCCTGCCTCATCTTGCTATAGTATATATATCATTGTCGTATCTATCACCACATTCACTTGCTCACCATATAAACATTCACAAGGATGATTTTGATTAACTCATCATGCTCCGTCATACATGCCCTCCAGGATTCTCAAAGCGGTCACTGGGCTTCATTGTAACAGTGGACAACCCTGTTTTTGTATATAACTAACTCATCGTGTGGATTGAATACATTCAAACCTACAAATTGTTAGCCTCGACAGAAACCAACGCACTAGGAAATGACCTCTATAGATGCCAAAACAATCCGATTTGATCTCATAAACCTCAAAATTGTACTTTCACATTTATTTCGCATGAGAAAAAAAAAACTAAGCTCAATGTTCAAAGATATGATCTGCACCTAGAAAGATCTGGACATAAATTACGGAAATAAAACAGGAACAGAAGACATTCGGAATTCCAATACTTCAGGCAGTGGCAACAGAAAATTTCCACTTAAGATGAGCAGTGTATTTCTACTTCTAATAAGGTGTGTTCCCACCGTTTGAAGGTGAGGTCATGGTCGAGAGAATATCAGTCACAGCAGTCATGGCGCTCAAAGCAGCTTTCAGAACATCCTGTGAGCATCCTGGTTTCACAATCATCCGCACCTGGAAAATGAATAAACAAAGTAGAGAATATGAAATTAACATAAGGCAAAGATAGATAAAGAGCATAAAATAGGAAACAACATGAAAAACAATCAATAACTAAGAGTAAACTAATCATGTTAAGATTATACAACTAGCACACTACAGTCAACAACCTTGGAAAAAGGTATGACGATAAAGTTCTCAAGTTGGCCAACATATTTACCATGAAATCTACTGATGCAACTCAGGCTAACTGGACCTCCCCCCAAAGAATGATGACAAAGGATGATGTCTGCCATACAATGCTGAAATGCATGACATAATAATGCCAGGAAATATCTGCCCAGTTCTTGTCTGGAGAATGAACTTGAACGTTTGTTAAAACTGAATTACTATTGCTTAGAGCAACACTAGGTATTTCTCCTTCAAACATGGTCTAAGTTCAATTGGCTTGAGCCCATCATATCTTTTTTCTTACACAAAAATGGAGCATATACCACATTTAACAATGAAAAATGGAGATATCACTCTCAATGGAAGACGTAAAATGCAGTAGTACTTGCAACGCAGAATCACAATTACTCATAAAATTTGTTTAAAAGGAAAAAAACATCATTTAATATGGCTAATTTTAGCACCTTGTCGAGATATTCTTGCAATGCCTTGATACGGCCCATGTAATCCTGGTCTTCAACACACAGAGTTACAGCCTTAGCATCAGCACCTGTACCATCGAACTGAAGGGGCCCTGGGTTTCTGTAAACATCGTCCATCAAAAATTTGGTTGCATTTTGTCTCAGTAACCTGTATCAAGACCAAGAAACAATTCAGCAGCAGGACAGGATCATATATCTGCAATGCTTTCTTCAACTTTATATAATCAGAGAAAGCAAAATTTCGAAGCAAGTCCACATGTTGCCAAAAGTAAATGAACTCCCATCTCAGAGGATCAAAAAATCTATTAGTGAAAAATGGGAAAAAAAAAAAAGCCACTAAAATTTTTGAATTCTTGCTGTGATGTCAAACAAGCCTCTGGTAAATGTTACAAAGAAACTTATGTCAAACAAGTACACAAGAAATAACAATGGAGGGACTTACTCATATGCTTTGCCTTTCAAATCGACGGTAGCAGGATGCACAGCAGGTTTCCCAATTGGTAAGGCCCCAGGACCACGGCCATAACGCTTCACGGTCATCATTGCCTGAGGTTTAACAATACCATCAAAGGAGTCAAACTTTCTTGCCCGTATAAGCTCTACCGACAGACAGAAAAGGAGAGACAGTGAGCTGGCATTCAAAAAGAAAAAGAAAAACAACATAGAAGGGGATGGATGAGGGAAGAGGAGTAAAGAAGACAATAGCAAAATCAGATCTCTACAGAAGTATTTAAAGCTTAAGGTTTGGCACCCACAGTTATTGGAGCAGCACCACAACGCCACTTGTTCAGAGGATTTTTCAGGTTAGTTACAGTAGCCATATAACCATTCAGCCCAGCTGCCAGAATATGGTAGCAAATGTGCCCAAGAACCTGCAGGAATATTGTTTTATTAGTTTATTACAAGGAAGCCTACTTAACATGAACAAGAGGTAAGAAGTAGAAGCAGTCCAGAGAATGAACCGAAGCATAAACTTACATATGCGTAGTCACAATCAAACTTTGAAGGTAAAGATCCCCGAGCTTGATAGCCAAAGAAGTGGCAGATAGCATTAAATTTTTTACCCTTGTATGTTCCTTCTTTCTGTTGAATCACCACGAACATAAGAGAGTGAGGTTAAAGTAGTTCTATTCTAATTTGTACATAGTACAGCATACTGGCTCAAATAAACAAGTCCTAAACCCACTTAACGGAAAAAATAGTAGATTAAATGGAACCAAGAATGATTAATTTCCTTTGTATTTTTCAATTAACCATAAAAAAAATAAAAAATAAAAACTAGTTTGGCTAAAATTAATAAAAACAAGATGGCAAAAACCCTACCAATCGCTTGTTCATTTCTGCTTCCACGAGATGTGCGAGGAGTTTCTCCGTCTCGATCTGCAAAAAAAAATAAGAGTAATAATGATTATATACAGCAAATTCATAGTTTGTTTTAACACACCATTAGGGTTGCAGATTTCAGTACCTGGGATAGCTGAGCAGAGTCATCTGATTCTGGATGGAGAAGCAGCTGTAACATTGAAGGTATTTTAGAGGAGCACCATTGCCCATGAAAGCTAAATGAAAAACTTAAATCAATGTGAAGAAATAAACCTGTTTTCTAATGAAGGGAGGCAAAAATTCAAACAAAGCATATGCCCAAGGTGACAGTTGCGTAGAAATGCCATCAACAGAAACACCTTGCCTCAGTAGACCATGAATTTCCTGGAAAATACAAGTCATTATTCCAACACATTAGACCACAGATTAAACAATCATACATTTATGAAATTAAAAATATGGAGCTCCCATTTTTGCTGCAAAAGGGAGGCTTTATCTTTTTTCTATTCTCTTTTTTTTTTAGGGCGAAGGGGGTGTTTTGTCAACAGCCAATTAGGAATGCAGTTATTTTCTAAATGCATGGTCTTACCTGCAAGAGAGCATAGACTTCAGGAATGCTTTCTATAAGCCCCTCGGGTAGCAGGATGACTCCGTGGTACTTGTCTGTCCAAAAACATTTGGTCAGGTGACAACAGCACTTATAATCACCATAAAGACAACAAAGATAGTAAGGCACAGATTCCATACCTTGTTCCGCCCGGGCTTGTACTGCATCACAAATCTGTTGTGTCAGATCAAAAAGAGTAAGCTTTGATGCAGCCACCTCCTCACCAAGAATGACCTATAAAGAACAAATGAGAGGTTATTTGAGAAGAGGATCAAGCTTATCTAAAAGGCAGCATCCTCTATGGCAACATCAATCAGAGTTACATAAGCAAGGATTGCAAACCATGTTTGGATGTGACTGGAGAGTGCATTCCAAAGCAACATGTGATGCCTTTCGTCCCATGAGTCGGACAAAATAATAATACTGAAGACAAAAGTATACAACAGTAAGTTACTAAGAATTTGTAAAAGACAGGTAAAGACATACCGAGAAAAAAAAGCATGGGAAAGGCAAGCAAAACAAAGGCAGCTGGGCCACTCAAATGCATAACAGAATTGATTAAAGTATTCAGGGTGATTGAGGCCACCTTGTCACTCCATCTTTGACTAAAAGCAATTCAAAGAACCTAAAGTAAAATGCAAATGACATGGCTTACCCAGGAGGATATAAATTTACAAAAAATGGAGAAATTACCTTCTCTGCTGAAAGAGCATCTATGCAGACATTGCTGATGAGCTGGGAATTAACCTAATAAGAGCCAATAAAATAATGTTATCAGATTCTTTCCAAAATCTTTCAAATGCATATAATCTCAGAATAACATCTTACAATTTTGGAATTTTTTAGTTGCTTTTATATGATAATACCATCCTTTATTAAAGCAGCAACACATAATCCAGCAAATTATATTTAACATTGGAGATAAAATGGGACAGGAAGTCTAAAACAAGAAAGAATATGATGAGGACACAACTATAATTTCATCTTATAATGAACCCCAAACCAAGTACAAACACAGTTCCAATGCATGGATTTTTTGCCAGCATCACCTCTTCAGTAATACGAAGAAGAGGCAGAGACAAGTTGAAGTATGCACAACAATGTGAAGCAGGGTATAAGCCCATTTTAATGTTGAATAATCAAAATGGGGTTGGAGGATAATAACTTCAAAACACAGTACTTGCTTCACTACAAAATTCGATTCTTAACTAAAAAAAATACATGTGAGGCATTCAATAAGCTGTTGAGATCACTGGACTAGTACCTTACATATAGTATCAAAACCAACATTCGTTTCAACAAATTGGTTTTTAAGATCTCCATTCAAAGTAACAGGAATCCCAACCACCTGCAAAATTTCAACCAATCAGGTTCTCCTGTTCTTAGTTCAGAAAGAAAGTACACTAGCCTAACATTACAGAGGTGTCATGGTGGCTTTATGTCCAAAACCAAAAGAACCGAGGACCAAAATAAACTACTAGTGAGAAACTTCAAATTTATATATAAATCTTCGAAAATCTAGACCATGTCTTACGATATATTTTCAAATAATCCAACATGATAGTCACTTGACAAGTCAACTTGATAAATTTCTAAACTTTCTGAAACATTAACTTCTGAAGGCAGTTTTGATAACTTATTAAATGAGATGCATCAACCCTTGTCTCCTTAACAAGTTTGGAGTTCCAACAAGGGACTTAAATTTTGGGAAAGAGGAAGTATGAAAATGTCTTTTTCTCTGTCAGTAAGTAAAGTATGAAAAATGTCACATGAACTAGGTACCTTAGTTGGGCATTTTGCTTCTGCAAAAGTTTCAGCAAGCTGAGCAGCGTCTGTGTTTGATGTCACCCCTTTAAAAGGTACAAAATATTTACGTTAAGAAAAAATTAATACTATATGTTGGATGTCTATGGTGACCCTAAAGCTGAGGATCAGAGATACCTCCAACAATGACAAGGCCATCCAACTTCAAATCTCTGCATGCATTGAGCGCAGCATTGACTTGCTCAGTTGTTCGTATTTGATCTTTTGTTCTTCCCAGCAAATCATAACCACCTTGACAGGATTATAGCATAAAATAAACTTTCCTGAAAATAAAAATCGCGATCTGAAAATTAAGTCCTAGTAAGTCGTAACTACCTTGATTTTTGTAGGTTGCAAGAATGTCATCAGTGATCTCAAGAGTCTTTTGTGCAAATAAGCCTTCAGAACCACCTGGTAGCAGGCATAAAAGAATTCTTTTAGATATCATCAAAAAAGATACAAACTAAGGTTAGGCATAATGTGCCTGTGACGCAAAAATACAAGAAGAAAGTGTGATATACTGATATGTAAAAAGACAGCATCCTAATCATTGGCTAGGTGATAAGGAAACAAAACCAAATAAGAATGTTCAACAGTTACTTCTTTTTCGAGATATGGGTGTGTGCACATGGATATGTTAGAGGTCCATGGCAAACGAAAAACATCAAGCCAGAAGAGGAAAACAAAAATGCCACTAACCCAGAAATCCAAGCAAAGAACTGTTAGGGTTGTGAATCTTGAGAGCATTGTGAAGGCCCCATATGACATTATGTCCTCCAGGAGATTGTCTACCACAAAAAACCACACCAACCCTAGAAAGAAAAATTAAAAAATCAGCATACTTGGATGTATAAAAAAAAATTGTGATTACGAAGAAATCCGTCCCCTAGATGTGTTACACAAGTACAACGAGCATAGAGGTAGCGATATTGCAAGCTATAGAGACCACAGCAACTGTAAATGTAATGCAACAATTTCTCAATATGTCTGGCCCTTAAAGTGGATCATAATGCCAAAAGGAGAGTAAAGAATGTCAGTGCAATAAAAACTGAGGGCAAACCAGCTAAATTGACAATACAATATAAACTTAATGGGAGAGAACAGTTTTGGTTTCAATTTTGACATTGCAGTGCTCGTTTTCTGAGTAAATTAAACGATGCAAAGTCATTATCCAGTACATACCTAATTGCTGGATGGTCAGTAATTATCTGGGCGTCAGGGACTTTGGCAGTTGCCCTAATAAAGTGAGCTAAAGGCTGACCATAAGTGTGTGGAAAAGACCGGCTTATGGTGTGGGCACCAGAGGAGTCAGCAGCAGTGGTTCCATCACCAAATTCCACACGGACAGTAGTGCCCTGCAAAATTACAACACACAAGTACAAGCTAGGTTAATAAGCAATGACATGGAGGTAACGAATAAAGAATTAATAACCCTTCTTAGATGGGAATTATTAACCAAGAAGACAATCATTATGCTATTATCTTTAAAAAATGAAGCATGGAACAAATGCTATGAACAACAAATGTATGAGGATAAATCAACCATGCATGGCCAAATCAGTAACAATGATAACATGTTCAAATTGGTATCAACTAATGTACAAAGAAAAATGAGAAACAATATTGAATATGTATATCATCTGTCTGATAATTTACCCCAAAACCACACAAGGCGTTATTTCAGTTTGTTCTCATAGATCAACAAGAGTGTAAAATCCAGACATTTGAGTATAAATATAGCATCTCAAATCATGGATCTGTGATTCTTGCAAACACCAAATCATCATTTTCATTTTTGCTCTATCTTAATTCGTTAACAATTCTTCTTGATTCTCATAAATACATACATGTCTATGATTTAGAATTGAGAGAGCGCCATAATGTGCTAAAGTTTTATTTCTTCTTTGACAATTACACGTCAGAGACAGTAAAGTACATAACAAGCAGCATTGATGATTTCAACCCATTTGATCCAAAACTTCACTCTGTTTTACTTTGGTATTTCAGCGTGACATCATCAAAATCATTGGCGGAAAGGTACGCTAAGAACTCACAAGACAAGTGGTAAGCCAAGTCTTATAAGCGGGGTTCAAATTTAGGTGGTAAAGCAGAATGTAGCAAACGGATGTTTCTTTTGCATAATTCCTTACACTATATCCAGTCAGAACATCCGAACGGCAAATACAAGGATATATAGACATGCTATATCGCTTTGCTCTGAACTTGATCTGATCTGATCCACAGAACAATGCCCAAATAAACAATAAGCAAATCCAAGACAGTACAGCATAAAACAAGTGATGTAACACGTCAGATCTAATTTCTGCATGCTAGCTTATGGATGGATTAATACAACACTCAATCAACTAGGAAAGCAGTGAAGAACCGAAGTCTTTTAATAAACCAATCTCGAAGGCTGCTTGACGAAAACAAATACATAGATGAGCGAAAGGCGAAGATTGGGGCTGAAGCGGCTTAAAGGAACAAAATAACGTCAATGCCACTATACAGAACAGCGGATTAACAGCATACAAGGGTTGGGTTGGGGGGGAGGGGGGAGAGCAACAGAGCAAATCGCAATTCCAAGGGAAACGAGAAGGAAAGATAGTTGAGAGACCTGAAGACAAGGGGGAAGCTCTGGTTGATACTGAGATCGAAGCTTTTGGAGATCGGACAATTCTCGCGCTATCCCAAAATCTGAATCCATTGTTAACTCTCTTTGTTCGGTCGTGCGGTCGTTCGTTCGTTCTCTCTCTGAACTCTGTTTTCACCTACCTACACACTGTTGTGTTGTGTGTGTTGTGTTGTGTTGTGTTGTGTCTCTCGCTTGAAAGGGGCGTTCGTAATCATATAGACAGGAGGGGGGCGATAAAACCAACCATACCACCTTCCCATGTGAAGTGACCCAACTACCCTCTGGCTTAATAGATAATGGCATCACCTGATCATAAATTATTATGATTACATTTACATTTACATTTATGTTAGGTTATTAATTTTTTTTTTTGATCAAATTAGGTTATTAATTGAATTTCATGAATTAATTTTGTCACAAATAAATAAATATTGGATCCTCTCAAAATTTAGTAAATTTAAAATATCAGTGAAAACCACAATGAGTGAGTATTAATTAATTAAAATATGAAGTGAGGAAAGTTTTTTTTTTTTTTTTGGTAAATCATCAAGTGAGGAAATTAAGAAAACTTGAATATACCTGGATCCGATCCGGATAAGTAAGTGCACATCTTTTCAATTGAATGTGCTGTGGAGGATGCTTGCTTGCTTGTGTCAGTCAATCCATTGGCGCCCACGGACTCGTATTGTAACATTTCCTCCCAAAAAAATTTTTGACTTGTATAACACTCCTATGCGATATGCGATAAGATGCACCAATAAAATAAAATATTATATATTCTTAATAAATATTATTTATCTTATAATTTGTCTGTTTTTTTTTAGATAACTTTTTTATTAAATGTGCACATCACTTAAAATTTACACTTTTCTCTCTCCCTCTCACTCTCTTTTTTTTTTTTTTTTTTTTTTGATGTGGACATATGGTGATTAGGAGAGAGACCATAGCAGTGGGCCATACCCACTTGACTCCTTCACCTAACACTGCTCTTTTTTGCGTAGTTTAGGTTGGTTTTTAGGTGGGCTTTTTATCTCACGAGCGAATACTGACGGATTTACTTATGTAATGCAATCACTCAATCCATTTTAACTTTAGTTAAAAACGAATTAAAAATTACATTTATTTCTAACCCTCTCTTTTCTAAAACACTAGTGCTATTGGTATGCTGTGTCTGTATCATGAAAAACAAACACAAACTGATGTGGCTGATTTAGAAAGAAAAGAAAAAACATATGAATATGAATATGAATATGGATATGGATATGGATATGAATATTTCTTCTCTGAGATCATAAGATGTTTCCTTATCTTCCAATGTTCTGCCCCGTTTGCTTTTACCTTCATCTGTATCGAGTCATTTGATGATAACCAAATAATCTTTTTTGTTTTTCAAAAAAAAAATAAGAATCTCCAACACGACTGCAATAGGCTCGGGCATTACTGTTCTGGCATGGCAGCTCGAGCAGCTGTTTATTGATCAATAAGCTAATTCTTGGACCCTGTGAAGAGACGAACCGATTTTCAACACATTAAACTTGCCATGGGAAAGTCAGTAGTTGCTACAGTCATCATATCAAAGATGCATGTTCAAATGCTCAGCTCTCAGATCTTACACCAAAGATGACAATCTAATATTCAAAATCAGGGCCATGAGTTTAGGGAGCAGCATAATTATTGGCGAAATTGTCAATCTCATATCAGCTTGCAGCAACAGCGCAATGTGAATGCATAGTGAAACAAAATACATCTTTTGGAATGCAGACTACCTTTAATAACATACAGAGGTCAAGACAAGAGTAACATGCAATTATTAGTTACAACTAATTATTGATTAGCAGCAATTTTAGTTTTCTCATCCTTCTATCTGTTGCAGGACATATAGAACACAGATTTGCTGTGTAAGCTCTCAGTACTTAACGGAGAAACAAAAAACAGCAATCCTTGTAGGCATGTGAGACCAACAAATGCGATAGGAAGAAAACACAAATGCTCAAGAATGCGATGGGGAGAAGTAAACATTCATACAAATGAACTGCATTATGCTACCTGATTGACAAAAATGTTCAGAATGGGAATCCTTTATGCAAGTGTTTTTTGGAGGATTCTGCCAACCGTCTAACACCTTTTGCATTTGTGTAATATTCCATCAACTCATTGGCAACATCCTCTTGGTGACATCCGACAAATGCCCCAACAAAACGCTTATCTGTCATCCTCAATGCTCTCAACATTAAAGGTCCCTTGATTTGTGGGACAACATCCATATCTTGTAGCTTCTCTGCTAGAAGAACTCGTGGCTTTAACACGGCCTCCAAATTGTAGAAGAGCAAAAATGGGTTATCAAGCACCACTCTTGCCGGTAACTTCATCATGCTCAATACAAAAGTCATGTTTCTCTGAACCTTGTCAACGGACAGCGTCAACACGAGAGGAGAGCGTCCAAAAGCTGCAAAACCTCATCATCCGAAAACCCAAATTTTCTCAAGATTTGTCATCTTTTCACGGATGGTCTCGAGGCGTGAGATGGCAATGAGGGTAACCACATATTTATACATCTTGGAATCAGGAGGGACACCGGTTCTGCAAATGTAATCCATATTTTCGGCATTCAGTTTAGTACGGGGAATTAAGGTGGGACGAGAGAGAAGCATAGGAACCAAGTCGGTTCTCCTGACACCTATACTGTCGTACATGGCAATGACAGGTTTGATTTTATTGCGCAAGTCATAAGTGAGAAGAGAAGGATTGCGATTAATGGCCATAAGAAGCATTTCCCTTGACCCAAACAAGGATTGGAGATATTGAAGACGCTCATCTAAGTCTTTATTAATGCGACAATTGAGAAAGCGGGGTCGACAATTGATGATCTTGACGAGGTCGGAAGAGGTGATGCCCATTTCAGTAAGCGAGTTGAGCTTGGATTGGAGGTTAGCGAGGTCCATGTTACGAATAGAGGGCCGTCTGAGAAAAATTCTGGATATGTCGTTGTCACTGCAACCCCATCTTCTGAGAATATATGTGGAATCCTTTGGTTGATCACAACAAGGAGGCCCTCCTCCTATTTCTGCCTTTGCATCTAGGGTTTTAGTGGTAGATGCAGCCGCTCTAGTACAAAATAGGCGATAATTTAAGAATGGTGTGTTTGGAGTGGAAGAATGGAAGGGGGAGGAATTGAAACTCCGAGATACAGAAAAAAGGAAGCGGAATTGGGTTATAACATTGAATTTAGCTATCATAATAAGCTGCAATGGGCGAGCAAATCACTAGTATTGAGTATCTATCAACTGATTGATAACAACAATATCTGCGTCTGTGTGCGGGTGAATGTATGCGTTTCTCTGTTTGTGTGTGCGTGTCTCAATTAAAGCACACAGGCAGAGAGCAAAAGCGGGAGGGGGAGGAATTGAAACTCCGAGGTACTGAAAAAAGGAAGCGGAATTGAATTATAGCATTGAATTTAGCTATCATAATAAGCTGCAATGGGCGAGCAAATCACTAGTATTGAGTATCTATCAACTGATTGATAACAACAATATCTGCGTCTGTGTGCGGGTGAGTGTATACGTTTATCTGTCTGTGTGTGTGTGTCTCAATTGAAGCACACAGGCAGAGAGCAAAAGCGGGAGGGGGAGGAATTGAAACTCCGAGATACTGAAAAAAGGAAGCGGAATTGGATTATAGCATTGAATTTAGCTATCATAATAAGCTGCAATGGGCGAGCAAATCACTAGTATTGAATATCTATCAACTGATTGATAACAACAATATCTGCGTCTGTGTGCGGGTGAGTGTATGCGTTTCTCTGTCTGTGTGTGCGTGTCTCAATTGAAGCACACAGGCAGAGAGCAAAAGCAGGAGGGGGAGGAAGACGACTGAGATTGATATAAGATTTAGGGAAAATTATATGGTGCTAGAAGGACGTTTTTGGAAAGGAGACAAACGATGTCGTCTTGCTCAATTTACATTAAAAAAAAAAGGATTAATCACATCAAAGGTCCTAAAAGTATAAAATTTATCTCATTTTAATCTCTAATGTTTCAATTGCATATTTTGTCCCTAAAATATTGAATATGCTTCTATTTCGTCTTTCAAGTTGATAGCGTCCAGATTGTTAATGATTTTTTATTATAAACTTGTCACGTAATACCTAAATATGAAGGAAAAAAATTGGATAAATCTAAACCAAATTTTTATCCAAAATTTTAGTCAAAGAGTTACCTAAATTACACAATTTTGATCATGATGTATCCAAATTTTAGTAAATAACTGCCTATATTACACATTTTTTGTCGAGAGCTACCCAAATTTTAATGAAGAGCTAACCAAATTATTTTGTGTCTATATTTAAGTATCACGTGACAAATTTATGATAAAAACCGTTAACAATTTAGATGTTTACTTGAGGGGTTACATAAAAATATATATAATACTTCATAGACCAAAATAATATAATTAAAATATTATAAACTAAAATGAAACAAATATCATACGTTGAAAACCTGCAGTGTAATTAACCCCAAAAAAATATATATTTTCGAATGATTAGAATATGATTTGATGCAAAAACTATTTGGTGGAAATTATTTTGGAACACCTTTGAGCGTCCCTCACTTGACTATTTAACAAGATTACAATCTTTTTTTTTGTTGTTGTTAAATCTAGGTTACAATGTACATTGAAGCCTTACTTATACATACATACAGGGCCACAAAAATCAAATGGTTTAAGTTCATAGCCTCTCTGCCAACTTCAACAATGTTCATTTGTTTACCATGTCAAAAACAAGATTATATCATAATCAAAATCACCTTACAAATACCGTAATGGGTCTTTTCCTTGCTACAAGCATACCCATAATAAGACACTACAAACTCAAAATCAAAATCGAACTAGATATGCAGAGGGTATCTGCTGCATCATCTCTTCTTTGCCTTCTTAAATGATTTCCCATTCTTACGACTTACATATCTATCAATATCTTCCTCACCATCATCACCGTCGCCCTTTCTTTTCTTCTTGCCTCCTGTTTCTTTCATTTTCTACAGAAGAAAAAGGAAATAATGAGGTTATAAAATGTATAATATTCAACTGAGACAATCACAATACAAACACGGAGAACGAGTAACATCTCATTCTCTTATTTACCAAAAAAAAAAAACAGAAACCATAAAGGGAACTGTGTAACATAAATATGGGCTGCCAAGAACACATATTTTTATTGCTTTACAGACATTGTCCACCCTCTTGCCTCTGCGATCAAAAAGACCGTATAGCATCATTATAGAATTGCAACTTAAAATTAATATCAACAATGGCTCATAAAGTTAAAAACTATATCAACCACAATTCATTCAACATGTCAGACAAGTTCTTCATGAATTAGTTTGGTTACATGATACCTCGGTGGGACAAGGGGGGCCCTTTTGTTTGATTTTTTTTTGGAGGGAAAGGGGTGTATTCCAAATGAAGTAATGAAATGGGTGTGCCTTGATTGCTGCAAGAAAATTCCTCTTTTTTTGATTAGAAAAGTGAGTAGTTTGACGACTTTAAGTTGCTTGCAACAGTCCGCTTCATATCTAACCAAGAACTCAGGAGAGGCTCCATAGAACTGCTACAAGCATTTCTTCAATCAGGATTCAGTTGCAGATTTTTCGACAATCTTAGAATGCAGGCAAATAACAAAGGTTAACACAACTGCATTCTAATGTAATTTCATCAATTTCTAGAAAGGTTTACCATTATAATGGTTTATATAACTGGTATAACATGGATTCTAAGAACCAAAATTTGTAGCAGCAGCAATCTCCAGGTAATGGCTTCTCGTAACAATTTGCACCAGCTCTAACAATTGTTCTACTTCTACTGTTATATATACGTATTCCTACAAGTGCAACAACTTCTGATGCACAAAAATTCAAAATACCTTTACGATTGAGGTGATACCCTATAGAATAAACAGTGTATTAGAGGCCTATAATAAACTGCTAAAGAGTTCATATGACAATTAATATAGTTGACAAACCAGAGTCAATATATAATTAGATAAACTGTCCACTAAGGCATATGCATGGAGGAACAATTCGTCAAGTAAAAATTACACCCACATGCAATACATGAAACCAACAACAGACAATCAAAGTAATATAGTAAAGTAACGAAGTTCTTACCATCTGGGATATCCTTTTTGCTTCGGTGGCGCGCTCCCACAGTAGCATTACTTCTTCTTCTTGGGCTGGAAACTCAGGTAACTTTTTCCCTGAACACAAATGAAAAATGTCAGCCTAATAAACACACACTTCCCTTTGGTTTAATCAAACACCCCCACGAGTATCACACATGCTGCCTACCAATAAGCTTCTCTATTTGTATATACCACTCCAACTCATACTGATTCACTAACGAGATTGCAACCCCAGATCGACCCGCGCGAGCAGTTCTGCCCACCCTATGTATATAATCCTGCAAATCATTTCAGAAATGCAAATCGAGATATCAGATTAAAATGATTCCCATATAATTCTTTCCTGACCTAAAACTAGTAGCATCAATTTAAGGGACGTCTAGGTGCAAGATTTCTCATGTCTTTGAATAGGGATCAATAGAACACAAATTTTCTCCAATGTCTAAATGCCCAACTTCTTGCTAATCTAATGGCCTAGTAGAATAGGGTGGAAACATGTAGAGCATAATAATTTGGAAGCATGCATTCAATGCAGGAATTAGTTTATACAACACCAATACCTGTGAATTGTGATGAACTAGTAATGGATCATTTAAAAGTGATGACATCAGGTTATATATTCTACATGAAAAAGTCACTTAAAAATTAGAAGTTAATAAAAGGAAAAAATAATACTCCAGCTGTAAACAGAATATACACACTTGTTTAAGGGACGTCCCATTCTTGGCATGGGCACAAAAACGATGGGCAAATAAAAATATAACTCCAACTCTGAAGGGTAAAACATAGTAGAAGGGCAAGTCCTAATCTCCTAACTGCAACAAGAAAGGAGTAAGCAAATGCTCCATAAAGGGGGTAATGGGCTAGGTGTAAAGGTCAGGTCTAGAAAGGCATATAGGCATTACATAAAAAGGATGCTTAACCTTCGAGTTTGCAGGGATATCATAATTGATAACCATATCAACAGATGGAATATCAAGTCCTCTACTTGCAACGTCAGTGCAGATAAGAATATTACATTCTCCAGCCTTGAACTTGTTTAAGGCTCCAAGTCTTTTTGCCTGTCACACATATTTTACAGAAAATGAGGGCAAATTTGGATAAAATTTGAAGAGAAACACAGAAATCCATACCTGGCTCATTTGACCACTAATTGGGATGGCTCTTAAACCAAGGTTTCTAAGAATCAGAGCCAGAAGGCGAGTTGATTCGCATGTACGAGTAAAAACCATTGATGTACTTCCAGACATCTCCGTCAAAATATAAACAAGATAGCAATCCTGTAACCAGTGGCAGATTGCATTTATTGTTCACATGTGGGATCCAAGGAAAATATTAGCACGTTATCATCTTAACTATTTTGACAAAAAACAAAATATGGCTTATCCAGTAAATTTGGAAGGCATGAAAACTCAAGCATCCTAATAATGTTGTTGGCACAAAGGCATTACACCTCCAGCCACATGCCACAATTGAGGCACTTTTCAGATATTGTTGGCACTTCAGAGTTCATGTTACAATGCTTACCTTACATCTGTGATGGGCAGGGCACTCTCTCTCCTCCTCCTTGATTGTTTGTGATGAGAATTAATCCTGTTATCCCACCCCATTAAAGGAGTTTTGAATCCTAGAGCCCACTCCTTAGAAGCCCCACCTTTACAACTAGGCCAAAGCCACTGTTAACCCTACGTGTAGCACTACGCCAAGCAAATTTTAATCTCTCTTCCCTTAACCATTCCACTATCCAAATTCTACTTGCTTTTTTCCTCTTTTTTTTTTTTTTTTTGTTTGTTTCCATTATAACTGCATGTTAAAGTGGAAAAAGAAAGAAAGGGGAGGTGGAAGAAAGACCACTAGCATATGTACAAATTAACCTTAAACAGGGTCCTCATCACCCCATGCAAATACATAACTTCTTTTTCAAAAAGTTCATTAATTAAATATTGTTCAAACCAGCAGTTCAACATAGCAGTAAGGAAAATCATACTGCACCAATTACCTTAGCAACGTTTGAACTTCATGGTAGACATTAGGGTCTTTTTTATTCTTTTTGAGAACAAAATATAATTAATAAATAAAATGAAGTAGTACATTATCCAAGCAAAGGTGGATTCTTCCAACCCAAAAACATACAAACATGGAAACAGTGCAAATCAATACATAACCCTTATAATCACATTATAATGACAAAATGGGGAAGCCACCAGCCCTTGCTGTAATATAGCATGAATAACATGCCAACATTTTGCTAAGAAAAATGAAAGAAATGTTTCAATTATTCCCTCTATTTTCTTGTTAATTAATTGAGGAACTGCAATTTCTGTGAACAAGAAGTTAGACATTGTGACATTTAATGTCTTGTAGCAATAATTGTACCTAATTATTGAACAAAAACCACAGCCCCTTCCATAATATTTTACAACTACATCTCAAACTTACCTTATATTTATAATTTCATCATTGGTTTGTGCTTATTTATCCAGCTGACTTTCTTTAACTGATTTGAAATATACAACCCATACAGACCAATGCAATTACTGAAACTTTATACCCATAAATTTCCAAAAACATGACCCATTAATGTATCCATTCCGCAATTCGGTCCACTAACATAAGTGATATGCAATTTTGGTAGTCTGCATAACGTTAACCTTAAAAGGACGTGTGAAGTTATGACGAAATTCACACTTCCTTTGATGAATGAAGTTTTGTTTCTATAAAAAAAAAAAGTTATGACGAACTTCTGCACAAGTTATGAAAAAGGGGAAACCTTGTACTTAGCAGGAACAAATCGATACTGCTGCTTTAATGTATCAACAGTAGAATATTTAGATGAAGCTTCAATCTGAAAGAAGTTACAAGCTGACTTCAGTAAAAAAATTGAGGAAACCAATATGGGAATTCAGTAAGTATGTAGTCATGCCTTCACAGGATTCTTCAGACAAGCCCTTTGGAGCTTCCGTACCTGCAATATTACAAGAGCAACATAATATACTCTCCCTTTCTGAAGAACCATTTTTTTTGGTAACATATAAAAGTTCTAGTATCAAAATTACCTTTAAAACAAATTGCTGGACTGATACTGCATAATGAAAAAACTTCTTACTTACTTTTATTTTTATTTCTACTTTTTAGGGAAAAGTGGCATCTTCTGATTTTCACTATGACATTCCTCCTAATATTCCCCAGATTTTATTCCATTCAAATGAAAAGTTTAACCTTAAGGCTTCCCAAGAAGTACTGACAAAAAGCTACAAACCAAGCTAGACTAAATGATGTATAACATGAATCTTTAGACGATCTTCCACATCTTATTCAAATTGTGTGAGATGGTGGCTGATATGGCCATCGATGTAGTCGTTCAGTAGTTAAGGTCCAAACGGAAGTGATGATTCCATGAAAGAAACAAAGGGTTGAACGTGGTGTATATAAGCAGGCAACATAGTATCACTCCTTCCTCACAGAAAGTGCTGTAATATATTAGGAAGATATTGCACAATTATAACATATCCGGAACAGCGGACCCTCCTCCTAGTAAGACTTCTCCTTATATTGCCAACACAAGGGAGATTACATAGGAGGATATTCGTGTTCTAATCGACCAAGTAGATTCTAGGTGTTCTAAGTAATCAAGTGGGATTGTCAGGAACTACTGAGGGGTCAGGCAAGGTCTCAGTTGAAATTTTGAATCTGGGCAACTGATAAAAAGTTATACAACACTTGGTGAAAGGCTGCAAAAATGATGGAAACCCAAGCAACTGCTTCACATACGTTCTGTTTTTGTTTTCTCGTTCAAAAATGTCCAATGCTGATACGGCGTGAGGATGGCCTTTATCATTTTATGGTCTCTCAAAAAAGAAAGGGATAGTCGTAAAAAATTTGCCCAAACAAAATCCTAATATTTACTATCGGAGGACTTCAATCCTATTTCTTTTTCTCTGAACAACCAAATTGTTTGACTTAAGATAAACTTGATTTTCTTTATGTTTCTATTAATTGATCATTGTGTTCAAGGATCAAAATTTCGTTTCGAAACATCTGAAACATTTTCATTTCTAAGGAGACCGAAACGAATCAGTGATGAAATCAAAATCTAATATTTCGAGGTGTTCCATAATGTGTCAAAATGTTTTGTTATATTTTAATGCATTTGCACAATTGTTTAGGAATATTTTAAGGTATTTCAAGATGTTTTGGTATATTTTGACCAATGTTTTATCGAAACATTTTCAAAACACGTTGAAACGTTTCCATTTACTAGGTGCCTGAAACAATGCACCAAAAAAAAAAAAAATTGATCCTTCATTTTGTTGGACGACTTGTCCACCTTTGATTTGGTTATCACCCTTGTATTGCCTTTTTGGCTTTTTTTATCAATAAAGTCTTGCTTCTTATCGAAAAAAAAATTAGTGTATCCTGTTTCTTCACCATGCTAGACCCCATCCTAGTCATAACATGTATGACTATGCTAAAATTTGATTTACTAACCATATCCACATCAACTCAACAAAGCTTCACCCTAAAGTGTGTTAACTTTTCTCAATCAACCATATATAAGGATGGTGAAAATATAGTTACCAAATCAACTCAACGAAGACTTGGCTCTATGGAAGGTAAAGCATATGATTCCCCGCCCAATTAACTAATCTAGGAGCAATATTCACCAAAAGGGTGGCAGGATGGGGAATGATGGAGGACAATAGTAGATATAACAATCTAATAATGTATAAAACAACAAATTTCATAAGGAGAGATCTTGACAAGTCTTCCCTTTCTATTTTCTAGTTTATTAGAATTATTAAACTAGCAATGAAAGGTTTCCTCCAGTCACATTCTACAATATGTCTCCACTCTCCGACTAACTAACCACCATTCATTTAAACTTGCCTAAAAACAAATTTTATCACCCTAAAACTTTCAATAATTTTCTTACTGCCCAAGTGATGTGATGAAAGAGAGGGAAAACGATGAAAAACAAAATAAAATAGGAGATGACCGATTGTAAATCACGGATTAGGGGCCACTAGTATATATATCTGGATTGGGCTAAGAAGTTCATTTTGACTGACTTCCTGATATTCACTTAAGGGATACAAGATGCCATGACAGCACATGGGTATTTCAACCCTGAAAGAACGCAGAGTCCAAACGATTCAAATTTCCAAAAAACACATTTCCCTTGAATCTATTAGAGATTCCAATAGTCATACAAGCAGAAAGTCCTATTTGCTGCATAAGAATCTCAGAATTAATAAGCAAAATATAACAGAGAAAAGCATTGACATGCAAAGTCCAAACAAGCTTGAATTCTGGAAACAAAAAAAAAACAAATGAGAGAACTTCGAAGGTATCCAGGAACCGAATAATGATGAATTCTTAAAACAAGCTAACACAATCAGAGAACAAGGATTGAAAATTAACGACAACATTGAACACATGGAAAGGGAATTAACTTTGTACCTTTTTTGTCATAGTAGCAGAAAACAAATAAGTTTTCCGTTCGCGAGGAATAACATTCAAAATTTCATCAATTGCTTTCTCAAAATCTTCATTCAGCAACCTGTCGGCCTCGTCTAATACCTGCCAAGGAAAGATGAATTAGATAAGGCTGCCATGAGAATTTCCTCTTTGCCTTTCCAATTGGTTCAATGCACCATAAACAAATTAGGTAAGGCTGCCAAGAGAATGTCCTCCTCCTTTGAATTCATGGGCTCTCCCCTTATGTGCAGTTAGAGGTTGAATATCAAGGACAAAACAGAATATAAAAAAACTGATATAGCAACAACAAGATTAGATAACCTTGCAAACAAGAAGTATTTCACCATGTGACAATACGACAGCAACATAGAGCTTTTAGCACAAAGATAAGTTCAAAACATCGAAACAACACAAAGTTAGTGTGCATAGCACACAATACATGGGCATACCAAGTATTTTGCTGGCCGAAGAGAAAAACCTTTGGTATTGGACAGATGATCCACAAGGCGGCCAGGTGTTGCAACCTGAAATGAAGCAATAAAACAAGATGATTAACATTCTTCTGATAGTCAAACATATCTGCACATGAACAAGAATTCAAGATAAATAAACAAAAATCTTTTGGACAGACCTGTACAATTAAATATAACTAAAAGACCTTTTGCAATACTAATCATATCTAGGAGAGTTGGGGCAGAGGACTGCAGTGCAAGGATATCGCTATTCCTGAAATTGTCCATGCTTAATAGGCTTTTCCTTTAGGTTTTCTTCCTAAATTTCTCGCACAACCTTTTTTGGCTCTTAATAATAAACTAATTCATCATAAACTATACCTCAATACATAAAAGACGCTCCTGTATGCCATTTTTTATTGCTCTGGCAATTTTACATCCTTTAGGACGATCAAAGCAATAAACATCCCAGTCTACAATGGGAACAGAAAGCAGTCCAACACAAAACTCGTAAGTATCAGTCTGGTCAGATTGATACCTAAAGTTACTATAGATATTCATTGAATTCTTTCAAAACAATATTCCACTTCAAATCTACATGACCATAGGATTTGGTAGCTAGCATTTTTATGATCAGGTACATCAGCACCATACTTTCCTGCAGTTAACAATGAAAAGATGATTCCCAACCTTTAGGCCTTGTATACTTCAGAAGATAAATTGAACACTTACAACTATGTGTGGCCGCTTTCCCAGGGCAATGCCCTGTTGCACATGATCTATGCCTCCAACAAGCTGCAAAGAATTTGTAGAATACACTTATTAACATGGTCTTAACTTTGATGTATATTAAGAAAAGAATAAGGAAAAGGCACGAACACTTTTTTACAATACATTAAGTTGTAAAACACTAGACCTATGCATAAAACTAACCAAAAGGCCACTGAGTTTGGTCGACCTTCAAAGATCCATTTCTTTTTATACTTATTTTCCAGTAAAGTTATATTTCCTCCCAATGGAGATATTTTTTATAACCTAAAAAAATAAACGATTTAGGCAATCCAATGTGTTTGACACATCTACTTGGTATCAATGATTACAAGTATCTATTTTCTATAGAAGCTATTTTGTTCAACAAAAATTGAAAAAATACAAACATATTTCCAAAAAGAACAGCAATTGATGAGTTTAAGCCACACCCAGCAATTCGTTGTGTAATTCAAACTTCTGAAATCGGCATCTCATCTCAGCATGCTCATAGGAAAAGAAAATACATAAGATCCAGTTCTGGTATAAGTAACACCATTATGAAAGAATCCATTCCCACCACCCAATTTGCGGATAAAAAATAAATGGTCAAAAGAAAAGACAAACAATAAAAATAAAACAGTTACAATCAATCATGGGAGGAATAAATGGGCGATGCTACTAAATAGTACTCAACAAAATATAATATATACTAATATAGGTTTTAAGTTCCAGTCAAATTGAATTTTCGTTCTGCACTCAAAATTCATCCTTCCCACTCTATAGATCAAATGCAGAAGATAAAAATTCCAACCACAAAAACGACAAATTTTTCAGTCAAGGTATTTCGAACAATAAGCAGCAAGATATTCTAGATTTTTAGCGAGGAAGTATTTTGTTAAATGGGAAAGTTAGTCACCCTTTCTTTTCTGAACAAATCGAAGAACTTAATGGATCGACCTTGAACTCTGGGTGACTTGACAGCGAACCCCCCGGCAACAAAGTGGTTGGTAGATCCAATTCTTCTACTTTTCTTTCCTATTTGTAGTTTTTCTTAGACTATTCTCCACCTAATTCAGATGATTTGCGCACAATGCTATTATTTTCCTTCTTTTTTGTTTGTGCAACAAGAAGATACAAAGATAGATTGGTTCGTCTTCATGGCCAGGTGTCTGTTGTTCTTAGTGTGCTCGATTCGGATTGATTTTGGTTTTTACTTTTTCATTTAATAACATACAAAGGGAAAAGAAAAGAAAAAAAATAGACTACGTATACGGTTGTAGGGCGGAGAAAGATTTTTCATAATTAAGGCTTATTGCGTGTGCAATGGGAGAAGAAGGGATCGCTGTCAAACACTAGTCCTTTTGGACTTTCCAGCTAGAGCCACGGAGCTAAAGACAGATTCTTTAGTCACTTATTACTTAGTCCTAACCAAGCAAGGCAAATTCTAATACTGATGAAGAAGCAATGCCTCTTTTAAATTGACAGTCGGCAGATCGAGATTGCAAGTCAGTAGCAACAAAGTGCTTTCACCTCTTGTAGTAGATTCGTCTAGTCTCATCTCCCTTTCTTCACTTGTGAAGAAGCTTGGCTAGTTCTTTTTCTTCAGACATTCTGTTCATCCTTTTTTCTCGTTCATAAGGTGAGCTTCAATGCCCCTGGTCAGTAGGCAAGCGCTAAAAGCGCTGAGTGGCCTTTTTCATGTTTTTATTATCACGAGTTTAGTTTGGAGCTTGTGTGTTAACAATTAAATAAAATGAACCCAAATAATTTCTACTTTGATATTCTTTGAACGTACAACTGATAGCCAAAAGGTACTTTGATGAAACGAAGAGTCCATTAGCCATTCATAGTGCACAGGCAAAATTTATGATTATTTCATTTATTAATAATTGCTTTATGCAAAATTTAATATAGGCATTGTCATACATACTGTCTAAGGAATTTTTCATCCAAGAGAGCACCATTTAATGCAAGAAGTCACATTTTTAGAGGTTCCTACAAATTCAATGTTTCTCTGCCTCTTGCATTTGCACAAGAACTTCTGGTTGTGCTACAACACTTCTAAATGCTTGAAGCCCAAAGTTCCAAAGTAGGAATCCCGAACTGGGACATTGGCTTCGCATCTAAAGGCTGAAACCACCATAGTTCTTGATAAGAAATTTCAAATGCCACCGAAAAGACTCACAACTAGATGTGGAGCCAGGTTTTATGCAGGCAAGAACTAACTGTAAGTCTGCGACTGCACCATAAAAAAAATTTCAAAGGCTACAAGATGTTGACTAAGATTAGTATTAATTTAACAGAAAGCTCACCACTGCGCATTTCACACCAATGCCAGATCCCAAAGCTTCAAATTGTTCAGCAATCTGAATTGCCAGCTCCCTTGAAGGGGGAAAACAAGAAAGATATACGAAAACAACAAAATTTGAACAACTACTAATGAAGGAAATGTAAACAATTAAGTTCCTTCTCAAAGCAAAATTACGAATCAGATAACACACCGTGTTGGAGAAAGCACACAGGCAAAGAATGCTTGTGGAGTCTCCAAAAGAGCTTGGAGTATGGGGATTGCAAAAGCCCCAGTTTTACCAGAACCTGTTTGTGCAAGCCCAATCAGGTCCTTCCCTGGAACACATAGTTGAATCAACAATAAAAATAAGAAACGAAAAGGAGAATACCATTTTAAGGGTAGCAAGGAAAAAACATGAAAAAAAGAAATCCACCAGAGTTTAAAAGGAACAGATATCATCTATCACAGAAACATAAAGAAAAGCGAGCTTTTCCAA
Organism: Ilex asprella; assembly: GCA_023539305.1. Lineage (NCBI taxonomy): Eukaryota > Viridiplantae > Streptophyta > Magnoliopsida > Aquifoliales > Aquifoliaceae > Ilex > Ilex asprella. The sequence goes on from CM042184.1 coordinate 53,813,376, forward strand.
AAAGATAAAAATACAAATGAAAAATATCAGAATACATAAAATAGACTTAAAGAGGCTGAACCTTCCAGTGCATGAGGAATGGCTTCAGCCTGTATCTTGGATGGGTTTTTCCACCCCAAATTATCGCAAGCCTCCACCAATTGATCGCATACTCCGAGATCTTTAAAGGATTTGACTTCTTCGTTCACTTCCGCCATTCTTACCAATTAACCTACGAAAAGAAAATTTCTCAAGTTACAACAAAGTTCACTCAAATGATGAAATTTTGTGTCTAGGAAAACTCAAATAAAACAAAACGTAGTACTAAACCAAAATCCATCCTAAAACAAGAATATTCCCTAACCCTATCCATGTCCAAACCATGTTATTATGTTAATATGTCAAACCTTTTCTTGTTGCGACACTCATCTGCAATGCACATAATAACTAGAAAATCAATACCAATTAAGCTTAGAACAACAACTATTCATCTCGGTTGATAATATCTTTCATATTTCAGAAACTAACATCACATAAAATGTAAAGTTGAAGGTTTGATTTTCTTTTCCATTGCCTCACTTTTCTCAGCAACTAAGCTATTTTTGAACCAGCAGATAGGATTTCAAGAATTTAACTCTGAATAGCTTATGCCCGGGTTGGATTATCGTCCAAGATGTTTTAGCCTTAGAGAGAGAGAAAGACAAACAGATCGATAGATAAGTTGAAGTTTGAACGGTCATTGTATATTTTCTGCTTATAAGAAACAGAAATTCATCAATTAAAAGGGAATATACAAACATGGTGGACAGGTAAATCCAGCCATTAGTGCAAGAAAAGAAATCCATAAATTACAACAAAAATTAAAAACACATTATCCAATATTAAACACAATTTCATTCCAATGTTGATGGATAAAAATAAAGGAAATTCCCTGAAAACCCATAAAGAACTTGAACTTTCACTCTTTCCCAAAGAAAATACTGGGGCTCATCTTTCCCATAAAAAAATCTACTATTCCTTTCCAACCAAACAATCTAAAAAGGGCCAAGTCAGTGGAAGAACTTTTGTTGTTTCACAAATCTCCACAATCCTCCAGAAAAAAAAAGGGAAACACAGCAAGAGCAAGGGAGAATTTAATACCCACTATTGGCTATTGTGAGTGCAGGGAAAAATTTTGTGACCCTAGAAAATATTCTGGAGGCAAATTCAATCCCCAATCCCATACCCCAAACCCCTAAATAGTAACAAAACATCCCAATTCAAACTAACACAAAACAAATAAAATAGTAGCAGCAAAACAACGAACTATTGTAGAGGGAGAGCTACGAGGGAGAACATGGAGAAAGAAAGGAGCATGACAGAGAGAGAAGAGGGAGCACCTCAATGAGTTTGGTTGATGGGACTGCGGATTTGGTGGTTTTTCGGTGGCGGTGGCTGCTTTTAGGTGAGTGTGAAACTCTACGTGTGTTTGTGACAAGACAAAGAAATCAAGAGATGATGCAAAATGGAAGGTGAGCTGCTTTTGTGTGTGGACTGCTGTGTGTGCGTTTGAGCTTGTGTGATCTTCACGAGACACAGAAAAAGAAGAAGCGCATGAGGAAGAAGATGAGAAGCAGGGGCGGCTCAAACTTAAATTGAACATTCAGAAGAAATTAAGGTATAAAGCGGAAACATGGAGAAGAAATTGAATATTCAGAAAATAAATTATAAAACTGAGATGTGCTCCATGCCCAACTAAAAAGATTTATAATATCCAAATTTTTAATTTTAAATGGAGTTTAACAATTAAAACGATCGAAAAGAATTTTTTTTTTTATCAGAATTAAAATATTTTATTACTTTTAATAGAAAGAGAAGTTTTATAAGTTTTATTTTGGCATTAAGAAATACTAGATATTTTGATTTTGATCAATTTTTAATAGATGTTATGCAATCAAGCTTGAGCACTAATCCACTTTATTTTAAGGAAAAATTTTAACCACACTCCGTCTAGTTTATTATATTTTTAAGGACGCCTCCTCTATTTTTTTAATCTTCACCGACACCCTTGTCAGATTAAAAATATTAATTAAAATACAATTTTACTAAATTGTGCGTGATATATTTGAGAATAAACTTCATTCACACCTCCTCTAAATAAGTATATCTTCAATGAGACCCCTTCTATTTTCTAATTTTTTTTACGTATTAAAATTCGGGTCAATTAAAATTTAATTCAAGCTAATTAAATTTTATTTTTTTACATATTAAAATTTGAGTCAATTAAAAATTATTTTTAATCTACTCAAATCAAATTTTAATCAACTCACATTGAATTATAATTGGCCCAAATTTTAATACATAAAAAAATATAAATTTTAATTGACTCAAATTTTAATCAATTGAATTTTAATAAGTAAAAAAATATAAATTTTAATCAACTTGAAAGTGAATTTTAATCGAATCTAACAACTCGAGTAGAGTTCAAATCGGATCAAATTTTGATACGTACAAAATAAAATTTAATAGGTTTGAATTTTAATACATTAAAAAAATCAATTTCAATCGAATTTTAATTTGTTCAAATTTTAATATATAAAAAAAAATTTAATCGGCTTGAATTTTAATAAAATTTTATGTAGAAAAATTACTTGAGGTTTATGTAAGGACATTTTTAGTATTTTAGATAAATTTTTTTTATTAGAAATGATAGTTTAATGATAGGGAGTGTTAGTGATGTTTAAATATAAACTAGAAGAAGTGTCAGTGATGTTTTTAATAATAGAGGTGGTGTCTTTGAAGATATAGTAAATTAGGAGGAGTGTGATTGAAATTTTTTCTTATTTTAATTATTTTTCAAATCTATTTGTATCTTTATTTGATAGAAATATTTTGAATGTTTTTTAACATGCAATATTAAAATTTATGGTTATAATTTTAAAGATTGAACAGATATAATAACTTTTACATATAGAGTATACTATAAAGTCATGAATACTTTTTGTCCAGAAGTTAAGCTTCATAATCTTAAAGGACAAACAATTTTAATTGAAATAAATATGATTAAAAATAAAATTGAAATTCCTAAAACCATTAAATGGTTAGAAATCCAGTTTTCAAAAACCTGGCAATTGAAATATGTGGTTCCAAAACTACCAAAAATAAATGAAGAAGTAATACGGGTTACCCAATAGATTCGTTAAAGATAATTTTTCAAGTCTAAAGATTTCTGATAAATCATAAAATTCATCAGTTTATTGTACTCTTTATAGGAGATCCACTTATTCTGTACCAGATAGAAGGAAGGGAAAAGAACCTATAATTGAAGGAATTAAAATTTTTGAAATTAATATTTCCCATAATCAAATTTCACACGGAATTTATATACAAGATAATGAATCTTCCTTGGAGTGAGATCAAGATCTAAACCCATCCGAAATCAAATTTCAATTATAGTCTTTATGAATTTAAACCAAACAGAATTTGTAGTTAATAGAAAACAAATTAATGCAGAATTTTATCTTCCTAAATATGAAGAATTTAAGAATTGATATTTTAAAACCATGAATCAGGATGATCTTAAAAGATATAAATAAATGTTTTACCTTTATATAGAAAAGGAAAAAAAGATAATTCTTTTTGTTAAATGATTTTTAACTTATTATGCTCCATCTACTATGAATCAATTAAATATGATTGAAAATTTTCAACATAAATGGAAACATTTGATGGTAAAACTATTAATAATTTTTATCTTCCAACAACCGAAGCAGTAAAGTTAAACCTTAAAGGTTCAGAAGATATTGTAATGAATGCATGTTATGCATCAAAAGATCTCAATGTAGGAAATAATATTTCAATAAGATAAAATAATTATACAAATGTTTGTTTACAAACTATAGGACAACATTTGATTAAAATCAAAAATTTAATAAAAGATCAACATAAAATAGAAGCTTCGTCTTCTAAATCCTTAAAGGAAAAGGATGTTGAAATAATTGAGCAGGTAAATATAAAATTACCAGTGGATACTTCTACTTTTAATCTTCATAATAAAGTTGAAGATGAGTTCATTTATGAACTCAAATAGAAATTAAAAAAATTGTCACTAAATATAATTTCTCAAACATAAAGTGTAGAGCAATCTGAAACTGAAATTAAACAATTTGGAGATTCTCTATACAACATGCAGTTTGAAGAAATAAATAAGATTGGGTACTCCAAACCTAAAAAGCAAACTAATACATATTCACAAGTACCTCCTATTTGAGTTTATTATCAAAGAACAACCCCTTGAGATATTTTATATGAGGAAAAAAAATTTATTGATCAAACTGGATATGATGTCTCTTCTGTTTATGAATGGAATATCGATGGTATGTCAGAATATTTAATTCATCAAGTTTTATATAAAATTTTAATGTATGCTTTTATATGTAGAGCTAATCGTAATTCAGATCATGCTACTACAAAATTTATAACTGTTAGATTTACTGGTCAATTAATAGGCTGGTGGGATAACTATATCAATTTATCTCAACGAAATAAAATATTACAATATCTTCTAAACCTTTGAGGTTTAACTTTACTCTTCAATTGTCGAAGGATAAAAATTATTAATAATTTTACCATCTAATGTTTTTCATTTATGTTGAAAATTTTCAATCATATTTAATTGATTCATAGTAGGTCGAGCATAATAAGTTAAAAACTATTTAACAAAAAGAATTATCATTTTTCCTTTTCTATATAAAGGTAAAACATTTATTTATATATTTTAAGATCATCCTGATTCATGGTTTTAAAATACCAATTCCTAAATTCTTCATATTTAGGAAGATAAAATTATGTATTAATATGTTTTCTATTAACTACAAATTCTGTTTGGTTTATATTCATAAAGACTATAATTGAAATTCAATTTCAGATGGGGTTGGGGTTGGGGTTGGATCTTTATCTCCCTCAATGGAAGATTCATTATCTTGTCTATAAATTCCGTGTGGAATTTGATTACGGGAAATTTTAATTCCTTCAATTATAAGTTCTTTTCCCCTTCTTCTATCTGGTATAGAATAAGTGAATCTCCTATAAAGAGTATAATAAACTGATGAATTTTCTGATTTATCAGAAATATTTAGACTTGAAAAATTATCTTTGGCGAATCTAATTAAGACATTACCCTGAGAAGATTGGGTAATCTGTGTTACTTCTTCATATATTTCTGGTTGTTTAGGAACCACAGATTCCAATTTCCAGGTTTCTGAAAATTGGATCTTTGACCATTTAATAGTTTTAAGAATTTTAATTTTATTTTTAATCATATTTGTTTAAATTAAAGTTGCTTGTCCTTTAAGATTATGAAGCTTAACTTTTGGACAAAGAGTATTCATGACTTTATAGTATACTCTATATGTAAAAGTTATTATATCTGTTCAATCTTTAAAATTATAACCATAAGTTTTAATATTACATGTTAAAACATTCAAAATATTTCTATCAAATAAAAATATAGATAGATTTGAAAAATAATTAAAATAAACTGGACTAGTACTTAAACTGGATTTCATAACACCCATTAAAAATTGATCAAAATCACAACATCTAGCATCTCTTAATGCTAGCATAAAAAAAATATTTAATCCTTGAAAAGTTAATGGTTTTAAAGCCACTTGGACTGATCCAATATGTAAACACTTATAATTTTCTTAAATCTTTAAGACTTCTCTTTCTATTAAAAGTTATAAAATATCTCAATTCTGATCAAAAGGAATTGTTCTTTCGATCGTTTTAATTGTTAAACTCGATGTAAAATCGAAAGTTCCAATATTATAGATCTTCTTAGTTGGATATTGGGGTATATCCCAGTTTTGTAATTTATTTTCAAAAGTTGAATATTCAATTTCTTCCATATTTTAACATAATCATCTTTATGTTTATTATAAAATTTAGAGTAATGCTATTGATACCTAATTTACTGACCTAATTTGCTGACCTAATTTACTATAACCTTTGGATTAACTGTGGAGCCCATCAAACATTGAAACTTGGTGTTGATACAATAGTTCTACTGAAGCCACGTCATTATGTCAACAAATTAGGTCAGATTTTTAAGTCAAAATAGTATTACTCTTAAATTTAAATAGGTTTAATGTCATGTTGGTAATCCAAATGGTTTTATGTTAATTTATATGTTTCACTATTACCTTTTTCCAGTTGCTACAATAATTTGTCTTTTAATTCTACTATGGTGATATTCTTCTACATCATACTCTCGCTGTCAACGATTTACGGAGAACCAAAGACGGCCTCACTCCTATTTCTTTGACACGGCCTAACATTCCACACGTGACTTTGGTGCAGAACCAAGGGAGCACAAAGAACACCACTATAACAAATTTAAAATAACAATTTCAAAGTAACATTAGTCCAATAGAATTAAATCACAAGTATATAAGTAACAAGAATTAGTAATAGATCTGCATATAAATCATTAGAATAAATTTAAGTTGTCATAAATAGTTCTGATACCATCAAGGTGAAGGATCGATATATGTACAAGGAAAGCTTTTATTTAATATAAACTTTGTACAAGTACAAGATTTTACTTATAGAGAGGGTGTAGAATGTAGAAGATGAAAACTTAATTTACAAGTTAGAGTAGGTTTAGAGAGGATGCAAGGGAAAGAAGACAAGAGAAGAATGTGGGTAGGAGGTGTAAAATGAGATACAAAAAGAGATGGGTGTAAAATGAGATGTCTCCAACAGGCTGGAGTTGTAAATCTTATATAGAGTCAAACATGAAATCTAGATTTCAAACATTCCTAAACTATTCATAACTTTAATAATTTACATTGACGCCGTTGCATACATCATTAATACTGTACAGTACTTTTTTGTGATGTCATTACATACGTCAGCATTACTATTAGTGACGTCATGACTTACGTCACTTATTCCAATAATTTTATAGTGACGTCTTGGTGTTCGTCACTCCTTTAAATTTGGCTTTATCTGATATTTTAATTTTATCTTATTATTTCCTGTAAATCAAATTATACAGTTCATTACAACTGTCTTGGAGGTTTATCTCCATATCTTCTTTAAGCAAATCTTCATTAATAGAAAGGATATATCCTCAAAAAAAAAAAATATATTTGACTTATATAAAGACAAGAGTCCGTCGTTAAAGGACAATAATATTGAGGCCAAGCTCATTGTTAATTTTTTCACTCGAATTCTTTGTTCCATGAATTTGGGTGTGGACTTTGACCTGTGATTTTAATCATAACAGACACCCTAGATTAATCAGGGAATACCATATCCGATTCTAGAATAATTATCCAGTTGACTCTAAATGTCAACTGGATAATTAGTAAAATCGACAAATCTTTACACGATATACAGTCTGAATAAATTAAAACACATGACATAATACAATTACAGGAGGAACCTGTAACCTCCACATATCAGGTTGAAAATTTAGGTGTAACAACTCTGTCATCTAAAAATCAGTATTCTACAACTAAACAACAAATTAATGAATTAATTGATGATGACAATCTCAAAGATAAAACTTTAACGATTGATAGATATGAATATCTTAAACAAAAAAGAACATTTAGAAAATTCTCTTTCCAAAAAAGAATTCCTATCTGATGAAGAAAATCAAGAAAGGGATAAAACAACAAGTAAAGTCATTTTAGATATGAATGAATTAAGTATAAATACTTTAACTAAGTCTCATACATTAATTATTGATCTTATAGATCAAATACAAGATCCATGATCTAAAAGAAAAGCTTTTAAAAAGTATTTAGAGATAAATTCAAAAAAAAAAGAGACCTAATTTGTCTCAACGTTTAAGTCCATAATAGGACAAAAAATATGTTGGTTCAAAGTAATGAAGCTTCCTTAGTTACGGTTCAAGACCTTAAAGGAGAGACACACCAACTTAAAGTTGAGATAAAAACCATAAAACAAAGGCTTTTGGCATTAGAGAAAATCCCAATTAAGGAAGAAGACACGAAAGAAATAAATTCTTCTGATGAATACTTAAATATAATAGAAAAAAATAACTTATCAAAACTGGTATGTTAAAATCATACTTATAATAAATCCAGAATTCACTGTCAAAAAATTTGCTTTAATTAACAGTGGAGCAGATATGAATTGCATTAAAAAATGATTAATTCCTATAAAATATTTTGAGAAAACAACTTAATCATTAAACACAACTGATGGTTCGAAATTAAATATAAGATTTAAACTCTAAAATATTTACATTTGTAATCAATGAATCTGCATTCCTTCCACTTTTATGCTTATAAAAAATTTAAATCAATTAGTAATTTTGGGAACACCATTTTTATCTGTAATTGAACCCATAGAAAGAATAGTCTCTAAATGAATTTTAACTACCACAAATGGTCAAAAAATATTATTTGAGTTTATAACTCCTCCCCAAATAAAAATGATCAATCAAATAAAATAAAATTTAATTCCTAAAGAGAATCAATTCAAAATAATAAGCATAAGTTTTAATATTACACATTGAAACATCCAAAATATTTCTATCTAATAAAGATACATATAGATTTGGAAAATAGTTAAAATAAATTGGACCAGTACTTAAGCTAGATTGCATAACACACATTAAAGATTGTTCAAAATCAAGACATCTAGCATTTCTTAATGCTAGCATAAAAGAGGCATTTAATCCTTAAAGAGTTAATGGTTTTAAAGCCACTTTGACTAATCCAATATGTGAAACGGAGGTCTTTTTATTTTTAGTATTATTTTTTTAAAAAAATAATAATTTATTTTTAATTTTGTAGACAAAAAAAATATGTGTTAATGTTGTCGATAAATAGATTTTAACTTTTGTTTTTATTTTTTTACTAAAGAGAGAGTGTATTTAATTTTAATTTTATTTTTTTTACTTGAGAGAGAGAAAGTGGGTGGGAGTAAATATGAGTTGACTTTTAAATATTTTTAAAATTTTTAAGTTTTTAATGTTATGGATTGGATTATAGACCCAAATTATTGCAATAAAAAATTTGATTAAATTTAATTTTTTGGGGTTTTTTTGTAGGGTTTAAAATTTAATGAATTTAATTTTTTTTTAGACTAGTGATATACCTAAAATTATAGGGTCTTTTAAAAATTTGGTACCTAAAGTCTATACTTTTTTTTCCATGCTGTTGAGCTGGCTCTAATGAGAGGGAGTGGGTTTTATCGTGTGTTAGTAGCGAGATATGGTTGAGGTAGGCACTCGGGGGTGAGGGGATGGGTTACGTCACTGATGGAGTTGATAAAGTGGTTGGAGGCAGGTGGGTGGGCATGGTGGTCGACCGGTGCGATGGTGGCTTTGAGGAGGAATAAGGGTTGAGAAAGTGGTGGGGTTATTTATAGGTGTAAGGTTGTTTGGATAGGAATTGGGGCAATTCTATGGTTGGAATAAGTTTGTCCAAGGTTAAGTTTATTTGGGCTATTGGTAAGGATTAATTAGTCTTTTCAGTAATTTTATTTGTGCCGTTTGCAAATTGTCGTTGAGAGGTGGTGGTGTTAGTATAAATTATCATACCTGAGGGGTTTGTGTGTATTAATAATAAACTTCTTGAGATCTGAATGTAATTTATCCTACAAAAAATTCATTAATGTGTTAAACTTGTTTTGTTTTTTCCCAATTAAACTTAGTAAAAATGGTGGGAGTGTTTCACTGTTTTTTTTTTTTTTAAATAAATTTGAAATAGTTAGGTTATGGTTGACATCTCACATGCGGTGCACCTGAGTTGAGACCTTTGGTTTTTAGAGGGTAAAGTTAGAATTTTAAAACTTTTTCAATGGTCAAAAGAATATTAATACTAAATTTGCAGACCAAAATCCTAATATCATTTAGTTTGGGCACATTATTTTTAGTGTTTGAAGGTTTAAAGTAAAAAATCTTTAAAATATTTCAAAGAGCAAAATTTATTTAGTCAGTCATTTTCTTTTTGCCTTTTTCATGTCCATAGCCATAGCCATAGCCGTAGGTTCACGCAAAAGACCTTTTTCTTTTGAAAATTATTACTAGGAAAGATTGAATTAATATAGATGTTTTGAATTTTATTTGTCCTTTTTTTAAAAAAATAAAAGAATAATTTCAAACATATCAAGACTATCTTTTGGTCACACCACTTTCTCCACTACTGAAAAGTCCAACTCATAATTAAAATAAAATCTCACCACCACCCTCGTTTTTAGCAACAAACAGAAATGATACTAAAAAGGTAAGAACTCCTCCTGAGCACCCATGAAGAACCCCAAAGTAAAGTTTTATTTTTTATTTTTTAATAAAGAAAAACAGCTTCATCGACTTTAGAATGACAAAATTGGACTCAGCTGAGTCCTTTTACTCTTTTCATTCTGAACGACGTCCATCTCTTTCCATACGTTGTGTGCGGAGAAACATGTTCTCCGTTGGTAAATTTGGCACCAGCCTTCAACCCTACACACCCAACGTAAAACAATTCTATGATATATTTATGAACTGAACACGCTGCAAACTGCAAAACTTTTACACATGCTCCTCCAAAAACCAAACCCAATAGATTCACACACCAAATCTTCATGATATAATACGGACGAGCACTTACCATTGTGTGTGTTGTTACCTACCTCGTCATTCTGCCTATCTCCCCTACATCAAGAAAACAAACAAATGCATCACAAAACAACACCTTCCACTGTTACGAACCCAACACCCCCAGCCCCATCACCGCCAAAAATAAATAAAAAGACAAAAAGAAAGAAAGCCCCACAAATAATAATATAATAAAACATAACATTCTTCACACGCTATCCTAAGCTCCCCACCAGCTTCAAGTTCAGCTTACCACAAACAGCTGTAGAACTCAAGGCCCTAGGTTCGATACCACCAAACTCATCACATTATCTATGCTATTCAACCAGGTTCTCTGTGGGCGCTATATATAACGGAAAATGAAACCGCAGGTTCGCAGGAAAACAAATCTGCTATCTAGTAACCAAGCCTGATAAAAGCGCCTCTACAGAGACCAAAACCAAAACCAAAAACAAAAACAAAAGGGCAACAGATAATTTCACCTGCAGGTAATTGACTTGAATAAGCATGGCATGCACTCCTCCAAAGATCAAGAAGGAGGATTGCCTATGTAAGGAATTCATACGTTACAAACTGGACATCGTGAAATTTTTTTATGAAAAACCTCAAATCAGGGCAGTCATAGACTCATAAGAGATTGGTTTGCCCAGTGTGGCTCTGATAATATATCTTCTTCGCTGATCATGTCTCTGCATACATCAGCAATAGGTACACAAACAATTCAAGTATTCCACTTTTCAGTTGAGGCTAGTTGAAAGAATTAGTAAAATGACATCCTTACTGCCAGGGGAGAAGTTATGCGTACACTAATAAGAGGGCCTGTAGCCCCCTGAATTTTCAAGATTGCATTTTGTCCACTTAAACTCCGAAATCTTTTGAAACTATCACCATCCACACGGCGGGGGCCAGATAAAAAATAAAAAAAACCACCACACACACATTTACATTCACTAATATGCCCCCTCACCAACACTTCTCTTCCCCCCCCCCCCCCGGGGGAG
>CM042184.1:53825055-53838087 GCA_023539305.1 Ilex asprella
GACTCCCCCTCCATGCCATGATCCAAATCCTGGCTGACCCCACAGCCGCATTACAAGATCATTTAACTAAGCTTTTCTCTATGCATATGCATCACAAACTGTTAATAACGGCCCTAAACAACCACTGATGTACTTCTGCAAATGAAAGACCATATAACTTTCTGGTTAACACAGCAAGAACACCTAGGCCTCTCCCCAAATCACTATCGGGGCTAGGACAATGCACCTTAATCCAGATAAGGGTGCAAGAGATACCACTTGAACCAACAACTAGTGTTATGAAACACCAAAATTACAATTACTCTTAGGAATACTAACAAGTTTATCTCCAACAAGAAAATTCACAAAGCTAGAAAAAATTTTGACTATGCAATTTGGCATACAGAAAATAACCCATTATTTACACTTTCGATGGTGCCAATCCCAATGAGGGATCTGACCCTCATAGCTTTGAATGCCAGCAATGCGCCCTAAGTGAAGCATGTCAATCACTTGGACAATACTGCATAACCTTGGTGAGTAATGCATACAAATGTTATAAGTTTCTCATCCATAAACCATTTTTTCTTCCTATAATCTAGTTTTATACCTTCTCATCCATAAACCCATTATTCTTCATATAATTTACTTTTATACCACAACAATTATCCATTAAATAACTAGCTTCAGATAAGTGTTTCCTTTTTCGGGTAAATCTTTAGAGAAGTCTTCGACAACATTATATCCACTCAACTGTATTGGAAATCTGAAGAGACATGCTAGCCCACAGAATCCTAATCACCTCAAGGAAATATCACTAAGTTTGGGTCTAGCTCAGGTCATCATGTTTCAGACAGACCTGCTTATAAATTCAACATAAGCACACAGACTATGTAAAACTCACTTTTGAATATAGGCGGTAATAAAAAGAGTGAAACAGATCACATATTGTATAAATAAATCCTAAACCCGGAATGCCGCACAAATGCAAAGGAGTTTGACAGTAAGTCTAACTTGATGGCCTCAACCACCTATAAACAAGAAAGCTGGTAAAAGACAATAAAAAATGAAATTATATAGATCACCAACTAAAAAAGTAGTAAAGAAAAAAGTCCACGATGAAGACAACCTATTCAAAGGACGATCAGAGGTAATAGAGTCATTTACGACACGAGTGTCTAGAAATGTTTTGCTGGGCTTGAAACAGTAAAAATTGATTGTGCTGCTTAACTGTCAAACTGATATGTACTCTAAGAGTTACATTCAACCCATTTCTTTTAATAGTCAATCATAAAATAAAGATTGATTCACATTTTCCTCTCCATTCAAATAACAACAGAAAGGAAAATTACAGCCCCTCTTGCATTACTAATAATTCCTCAGATAACATAACACAGTACTAGCTCTTGATAAACACGGACATGTTTTACTCCATACTCAGAAAGTGAAGCCTAGAAGGGCACTTAGAAGCAGAGGACTATATCCACTTGCAGTTAATGCCTCGAGCAGAGGGTTACCCAAATTAAATCCTTATTAAAGGCAACTGGAATGTGGACACATCTAGAAGCAAGCTGCATAGTTAAAATTGTGCACCTCACATAAGTAATTCAAAAGTCCTCAATGGTTATCTCTGCCACAACTATGAGCATGATATTTGATGAGCAAAGTGGGCTCACCAACTCCACAAATCCTCAAAAAACATTACATATTGAGATCTATAGAATAATCAGTCTCATTGCATATTTTTTTAAAACAATATTTACATTTCCTGATTTTAGTAATTGCTGAAGATTTAGAATTACAGGAGAATCTTTATGCCATATATGACTACATGTAGGCCAGGACTAATGATAATACAAAAGTGGAAGCCAAAAAACTATTCTCCCCCCCCTCAAAAAAAAGTGTGCACATAATGAGCATACCCCTCGTGCACATTATGTATAAAAATGGAAGAGAACGTGACTCGAAAGGGTACTAGACTACTAATTAACCAACAATCTAACACTCACCTATCCAAGAAATATTAAGGAGTTGGGGGTGTAGATTTTTTAAAAGGGGTGGGGGGTTAAAGTTAGAGCCTATTTCTAGTAGGAAAGACAGCATCGTAAATGCAAACAGCAAACAATTTGTTTCTTGCACAGGCATCTATTACTTTTGCTTGGAGGAATATCATTATTACATGTGATTCCTTGATGAATTTGCATCACAGCAAGTAAACACTATTATATCAAGTTACTTGAGAAAGCCATTCAAATTAATATTTAGAACAATGCATAATATTCTGAAGTGAACTGTGGACTACCACAAACCAACATTCAATTTAAAACTTTAAACAACTAACAAATAGGTAGATGTCCAATGAGCTTAGCCGAATAAACATAAAATCTCATCACAATGGGGAATCTTAAAGAGTAAATGATGTGCAAGATCTCCTATTTTCATAGATATGGGACCAGGTGTGAACAGGGTGACAGTCGATCGCAAAAAGGTCATGGAATACAACACCACACCAAATTCTAGGATGAGACAAAAGAACAAAAAGGGCACAAATATGTAGCATAAAAGCTGGTATGGAGCAACTTGAAGCCTTTAACCTCACGTAGAAAAACTACTCTCGAGTTCTAAACTCTAGGAAAACTCACAAAAGAAAGTCAGACCATTGAATCAGTTAAATCCATCATCATTCATAACAAGAACATACAGAAGATCCTACAGTTTCTAAGACGGATAATGAGCATAACATCGGGCCTAGAATGATTACCAGCGAGAGAAAAGTGCCAAAGCTATAGCTACAATGTGGATCGGACGACACAGAATAATCACCAAACAAATCCGATTAATCACGGCCTCTCCTCCCTCTCTCGGTTCCACTGTTCAATCCTGGCTCGGCGCTCCTCACTCCCTTCCCTTACCGGACTCCTGCTCCGTCTTGGACTCCCATGTCTCCTCCATCCGCTGCTATCACTGTCGTACCTCCCATGCCCCTCTCCGGAGCTACGTCTCCCACTGCCACCACGATAATCCTCACGGTCCCTATAGCCCCGCCTATCATAGTCCCTCCCGTAATGCGGGCTCACACTCCTGCTCCGGCTTCGACTTCCCTTAAACCGGCGGGACCTCCCAAAGAGCTTCCTCCTCAAATCTCTCCCGATGAGCTTGACATGCATGAAATTACAGTAACCCCCTCGGTTGCAATTATTCTCCTCGTATTGACGGCACGTGGCTTCGCGGAAGTCGGTGACAGGAGAAAAGTCGGCAATAATTGGACGGCCGGAGTAGAAGCGACCCTGCAAAGCCTGCAAAGCGGCGGCAGCCTGGTCTTCCTCCTTGAATTGGACGTAGACGTTGCCGATCATGTGGTCCGCGAGGTTATCGCAGATGTTGAGGTTCTCGATCTCGCCAAACTTGCTGAGTTCTTCGAAAATGTCCTCGTAGAAGTCTTCGAAATGCTCCTGAATCTTGCGAGAGTCGATGGGCTGACCCTGAGCATCGACGCCTGGGGTGATCATATCGGGACGCTGGTACATGTTGGAGAGGAGAAGAGTAGGTGAGATGGTAGGGCGGTTGTGGAGGCGAGAGCATCGATCGCCGTGACGACAGGCGCCGATCTTGAAATAAAAGGGGCAGTTAACGCGGTCCTTCTCGGTACCGAAGATGGAAGCTAAGTGCTCCGCCATTGATGCTGACGCTAATCAATCTATCACACAGAAGGTAGATGGGGGGGGAGAATGATTAATTTATTAAGAGAAAATTTGTAAGGGTTTGGGGCGCGATGTGATCTGGGGAAGGGAAGTGAGAAGAACAGATTACAAAAGAGTCACGTTTCCAATGTTTTAGGGTAGGAGATGAAAAAACCCCTAATTTTGCAGGGATTGATCGAAGAACTACACTAGCACTCACTGCTGACCCGCCCCCACAAAAGAAAAAGAAAAAGAAACGAAAACAAAAATGCGTGTACATTACACAGTTTTATATTGGTTTTCTTTTCTATCCATCAAGCCATCGCTTATCGCATTGAACACCCACCCCATCCGGTCCGGCCCACTTATTTACAAGGTCAGACCAGGACCGTTACATATTACTTTTTGTCTTGTTTCTTCTTCTTATCCTTTCTCTTGGGTTACAGATTTTACCATACATATGCAATTGAAAACTCCAAAGTACCACCGAATAGGGTAGTAGTAAGGTGATGATGCCTAGAATAAATCTTATATACGAGTTCGGGAGAGGAGGTCAGACAAGGAGGTCAGTTCAGGAGGTCAGACTGGACATCTATAGCTCGGGGGTCTAGACCTTAGACTCCCCTCAGACAAGACAATAAAAGAAATGTGAAGGAGACAACCGGCTAATAGAAAGCACTCCCAGAAGCTGTAGGAAGCTATAATCAAGGCATAAAATATCAACCGACCAAGATTTTCTCCTAAAATCATGGAGGATCCCACGGATGAAGGAAAAGATCTCGGTGTAGATCCCTTAGAAGATAGGAATTGTACTATAAATACTATATTATACCTTCATTGCAAGGGACAGAACGATATACCCGAGAGGCAACCCTAGAGGCGAGAGAGCCATGACAAAACCCTAATTTCTTTCATATTATATGAAATAAGTACTCAAGTGATCAATAAAGAAAAAGGAGCAAGAGTCTCCATTGAAGAGTGGACTAGCCGAGCTCTAGAGGCGGTGAACCACTATATTTCTTACTGTTCACATTCCCCCAGATTCCCTTGAATACTCTACTGCAAATCACGAGAGTCATATAGCTTAGACCCACCTCGATCATCACGGTTTACACACCTCCTGCTCATCCGCGGTGAAAAAGCATCATCATAAGGTATCCGCTGACTTTCCACTATAAGATTCGAGGTTTGAATTTCAGAACATATATTAAAGTTCGGTGATTAACCTAATTAAGTTCGTTCTCAAAAAAGAGTAACGAGCACGGGCATGACCTTATAATCCCACCAATAAAAATTTATTATGATGGTCTTTGAACGATCTCTTTTGTCTCACCTTTTTTTTAATTATCAAAAAAAAACTCCAAAGCCAAATGACATGGGAGCATGGGCTAATTGGGTTCTTCATTAGCTAACAATTCACACCAAAAAAAAAAAAAACAGTAATGTAGTAACTTCCTGTTAGTAAGTATGTTGGAATAATTTTTTTTTTTCCAGATCATGGGCTTAAGGCCTCTCTCTCTATAATAGCTACAACATGAAAGTTCTATGTTGCCATGTTCTAGCACTGCTCTTCATTTTCTCGAGATTCTTAAAGATTTTAAAAATAACCATCACATCTCTTAAAACCTATTATGACCCAAGCCTATCCGTAGAGTCATGCCACGGGTAATTTTCCAAATTTTGCATATTTCAAAATCGGAAGTGGGATATCCCACTGGGTTCATCAGAGTTTGGGGGTGCCTGCTTTTCTTCATTCATCATGAACCATGATCCATCCACCAATGGACAAAAAGACACATTTTTCTCTTGTATGGTAGAAATATAATGCTTTAATTTCTTTTCCAGTGATCGTGATCGTGAGAATGGACTGAGACCCCTTGGAAAGGCGGTAGGAGTAGGAGGCCAGTTGCATATGGACCATCCACTCCCACCGTATTTCAACAAATCATGGCTCCACTATTCACTGAAATGCCATCACATATCCTCCTTCCCTTCCTCCTTCACACAAAATCAGAGAAATACATCTAAAAGGAAGTCACTCACCCAAGTGAAAGGACCAGTTCGGACTGCAGTAACAACACTGCGAGTGTTATAATTTGCAGAACTAGAAAAAATAGTAATGAAAAAAAGGCTATAAAACACATAATCGACTTTAAATAATAAACCAAGAAGATCACAAATATGGCTTCAATGAACTCAGAGAAATCAATTCACACACAGCACACGTGTGCTTGCTCAACAATCTATCAAGGTTTCTGAAAGAAACCAAGTCAGAAAATATTTCCAAGCCTTTAACAGGTTCAACATTTAAATGACGTGGATCAAGCTTTAAAGATAAAAGCTGATCCATGCATTCATAGGAAATACGTATTAATACTGCAGCATTCTTGATCATCTAGGCAGAAAGCTTGTGGGAAAATTGCGTAACGGATTTTCCCTCAATAACTCTGTTTCCCTACACAAACCAAAGGATGCTTGAGAAAGATGAAAACAAAGAATGAATAGCCCAACCTAACCCAAATGTGCTAATGATTATTGCTTACCTTTTAAGGTCTTTACCATCCCCATGTCTAAGCTGCAAAATCGAAGATTTTACATCTTCGTTTCCCACTTTATGTTGTACCCTATAAGAGACTCAATGATTAAATGACCAAAGCGACAGCAAAATTTGGCAACAACTTTATTGTACTATAATATGCATGCTGTGGATAGAATAAGAGGTCTAAATCAAAGGAAATTTAGAAGGAAAAAAAACCATACTTAGCACAACATAACTTCGCAGAGCTTGGGGCGCTCTTTCGAGTATTTCTCATGACTTAAAATAGTGGCTTTAGGACTATGATGGCAGAGTCAACCCTTTAGAGTTCTCTAACTATGGTTTGACAATGAGTCTGAGATTTGATCTCATTTCCAACCTTATTTCCGCTTTATCATTCCTACCAGCAGGGTAATTTTTGCACCAACTGACTCGCTAATTCCGGCATTGTCCTCATGTATGGCATGGTGATCCATAGGAATTCCCTCATAATCTGTTTGGCAATTTACTTTGATCTGAATAGAGTTGCCAGGGCCCAGGTCGATAAAAGAAAGACCCTACTCCCCCAATCACCAAAAAAAAAAAAAACCATTCGAGTCCCTTACAAAACCCTGTGATCAACAAGCTGAAAGGAAAAAAAATGGACCTTTCTCTTTTGCCTAGGACCAGTTGATGAGACTTTTAAAGCCAAAAACAAATATTCTAAACAGATGAACCAATATCCAAAAGGTCATATTCCTAATTAAATTCAGAAAAATGACCTAATTAAATTCAGGAAAAAACTGAATTCACTTCAACAAAGAAACCCAAGTTCGGTTTCACTAAATTATATAGTAGGCTTCAGATCTTCATCACATATTATTCAATGCATGCATGCAGACTTCCCTCACATACGAAGAGTATAACATGTGCCAAACTAGAAGGACTAATTATGCAATTACTCACTCTGTGCATTCCTCGTCCACAAAGACCTCAATGCAGGCACTGCCATTTGCTCCTCCCAATCTATGCCCATTTCTGCGTGGAATCTGAAAGAAGTGGGCTCAAGGGTCAGATACTGCCTTGGAATATGATGATGAAACCACAGTGACAAGGGAAGTAGTCAAATCTACATGATTTACAGTTCCAAATTGACCTTATTTGATGTCCACTTGGAAGGTAAAGCATTATTCTCTTTATTTCTCTCTGCCCGAGCACCAAGACTGTGCCAAGATTTCAAGTCTGCCTTTGACGACTCTGATGGATGACCTAAGGTAACTTCGGTGCTGATGTCTTTGAAAATTGCGAGTGGAGTTCGATGGGCCCTAAAAGATATAATTGTCACAGAAAATATTACACTATAACACTGATATACTGGCTTTTGCAATGTTATTGGGGGCGTAATTATTCACAGCTATTTTAATATAAAGAAATCTTTTCAGATGCGTACGAAAAAATATTATAATTGTAATTCATCTTGAGTTCATTTGATAAGTAGCTGCTCTATTTTAAAACATAACTGCTTTAAAAAATGTGTATTTCAGATTTTAAATTCAATTAAGTTTAACAATCACTTATAGAAAGAAGGAATTTAGAAATCCCCTTCACCCACCAAACCAAAAAACAAATACACGTGCACCCACAAACAGGGTCTTGCTTCTTTATGGTACCAGTTGTTACTTCATTGAATTTGCTTCTCTAATAGACTTAGTCTTTCGACTTTTGACCATGATGTTCTATTTCCAAGATCGAATCCTAGACAAGCAGACCTCATTTTAAACGATAACAATGACAATGGCTCCTTCTTTAGCAAGATTATACGAGAAAATGCCTGAATCCCTCCTTTTGCTCCTGGCTTCGTCATTTAGTGGGAAGTGGTAACAAGTGAAATGCATAACCCACTTTAGAGATAGGGGCAAGGGGCAAGGGGCAAGCAGCCCCTGTATAGGTTTCCAAAGCTGCACTTCTTCAAATATCACATAAATTCAGTAGGGGCTCTAAGTAGCTAGCTAGTGTGATAGTGTTTTCCCCTAATAGTAAAAGGGCTGCTAGTTGTAGCACACAGTGTAAAAGAGAATAGGAGATGTGAATTGACATTATTACTGACAGATGGACGTTGAGGAAAGAACATGTTCATTCAGTAGGAGCTCTAAGTAGCTAGCCAGTGTGCTAGTGTTTTCCCCTAATGGTAAAGAGGCTGTTAGTTGTTGCGCGCAGTGTACAAGAGAATAGGAAATATGAATTGAGATTACTATTGACAGATGGAAGTTGAGGATAGAACATGTTAGGTACCTCACCCTTGTCTACACTCTACACTCAGACATAATAACAATAAAAACTCTATAGCTGCCGGGCAAGCAAGGCGGCTAGAGGAACTCTAAGAAAATAACTCCACGCACTCACCTGTCCTGTTTCAAATTTTCCCAAGCGAGATCAAAACCCTTTGTTGTCTGGTTTACTGCAGGAACAGTTTTAGTCAGCAAATCAGAAGTAACATATCAGAAAGCAGAAAGAAGCAAAAGAAACATACGAGCTTCTCCCCTGGCCAAGACGGTTCCAAAGCTTCGAGCTGGTAAGTGATTCTCCATTAAATCCTGCTGAAGATTGGAAGAAAGGGCATATGAATGATGAGTTGAAGAAACAAAAAAAAAAAATTTAAAGTCCCTTGCATTTTATTGCTTACATCTGTAGCTTTTGGTCCTCTCATTGAGCGCGCTAGAAATTTCTTGTAGGCTGCTCTCAGTTTCTCAATTGGTTGAGCATTCCTGGCACATGGAAACCTCAATAAGAATGCATTTTTGTCATTTAATAACAACTAGTAATGTTTGTGAAGAATATTAGGGTAGTATGTATAAATTGTTAATAGTAAGAGGGTGTATGTGTAATTCTTATTATTGTGAGTTAACTATAAATACAAGTGATGTATGAGAGTTAGGTTAAGTTTTAACCTCTCTCTATTTCTCTCTAATATTGTGTTAATCTTCTAAACTTAACATGGTATTAGAGCATTACAATCATAAATATATATTCTGAATAAATTAATTTTTTGTTCGTGGTACTGTGTTTGTCGGAGTACTGTTGTGGTGGTGTTGCCGTTCGTTGCAGTGGTGTTGTTGCTCGTGGTGGTGGTGGTGGTACTGTCGTGGTTGTCTCTATGTTGTGGGGGTTGCTGTCGTGGTGTTGACAGTCGACTTGGTGGCACCTTGCTTCGTGGTGGTGTAGTTGACGTTGGTACAGTCGACTTGGATGCGCCTGGTTGTTTGCTTCGTGGTTGTGCAGTCGGCGCTGGTATAGTCGACTGTGGTGCAGCAATTAGGGTTTGGATTGGTTGTGGAAGGTGATGAAATCCGGCGTATGGTGTTCGTCGATGTATGGATTATATGATATATATAGTTTAGTTTGAGGGGGAGGGTCAAGAATATTATGGTAGTATGTGTAAATTGTTAATAGTAAGAGAGTGTATGTGTAATTCTGATTATTGTGAGTTAACCATAAATACAAGTGATGCATGAGAGTTAGGTTAAATTTTAACATCTCTTTGTTTCTCTCTAATATTGTGTTAATCCTCTAAACTTAACAATGGTAAAATATAGAGCTCCAGTAATTGAGAAGAGTCAGGACATGCATTTGGGCGCAATACAACTCCTCCAGAAAAAAGAGGATCTCAATCTTCCACAAGTGACATATTCCACACCTTAAGTCGTTCTTGAATTCTATATTACAGAACATAAAATGGTAGTCCGACTACATCCTTTATATGCACACAATTTTACACAATTATTTTTCAGCAACTTTTCCAAAACAATTTGTAGCAATTTTTATCCATAGGAATTAGAATGTCAAAAACAGAATAGAGTCTTGCAAGATTCCATGCAAAACGTAATAGTACACATTACCTTCTACCCACTAAACTATGAAGAATGAAGTGCAGGACTAAAAGCCACAACACAAATCCAAGTATTAAAATAGACACCAAACCACCACACATAGAATAAATTATAACTGAATGAGAAATTCCCATTTTGAAAAACTGAACCAAAATCTTGTCAGCAGGCCATTGTGGAGAACATTTGTCTCAATTCGCAGGTAATAGGTAACACATTCCCTTCATACTAACAAAACCTTGTGACGTCGCTGTTTCTATATCTATACATATTACAGAACAGGACTTTTCAGAGCAAATAGATCAACAAAGACAAGTCTCTAAGAAACCTTTAAATAAGATGGCTAAATGAAACGGAGGATCAAATGTAACAGGAACTTACATAGTCATCCCACGATTAAATATGTCATTTGCAGTTTTAATCTTATGCCTTGATTCCATGTGCAGAGCATATGATATGTAGAAAGACGAATGTGTCTGCCCAATTTTGTTTGCTTCCAGAAAACTATATATAACTTCAGCATCAATACAATTTTCAGCCTGCAACGCCCATGTCAAATGGGTAAAAATGATTGAAAGCAATAATAGAACAAAAGAACAAAACAAAGGTATGACTAAAGATAGACATCAGAAAAACAAAATATGGAGCCAGAGTACTTAAAGCACAAAGAAGGTTATAATGAAGTGAACTCACATATTCCAACCACACTTTAAGGTAACGGAGATCATTCTTATAACGGTCCTCATGCCAAAAAGTCCGCACACATTGTTCGTAAATCACGACCAGCCCCGAGCAGTCTCCACCAGGAGGGAAAGCCTCCTGAATCCATTTAATGCACCTTGAAAACAGAAAAAGAGAGAAAAAAAAGGGTGTATCATTGTTTGGTAATTAACTCAATCCCCTGGAACAGATCAGCAAACAACATCATCTCTGAAATCCAAAACCTTTTGCCCATTTCGTTACTCAATATTTTCTGGGAGAATAAACCATATCGAAAATGTGAATCCTTTTTTGGAGATAACTAGAAAACAAAATTATGTACCCAACTGAGCCTATTACAAACGTTAGCTTCTCAATGTGATTCGCTACTACGTTTTTTCAGTCACCTGATTAGATCGAGTAATATTTTCCAACAAGTTGATTTGTTCCACTGTTGCAGCAAAGGAGGAGGCAAATTCTATTGCTAAATTAGGAGATTTATGGTGTATATTCCCGTTCTGTCCGAATCCGGTATCATAAGTCACAAATCATTTTGACTTTGTCGGGAAAACTGGCCTCGGGGATCCAAGCGCTCTCAGTTTAGCAGTCATACGATTCAAGGTTGCCAGTTACTGATGAGTTTAGAGTAGCTCGCAACATGGCACAAGACTTTTAGGCCGAAGTTGTTGCTTGTGAAGTGTACTTGTTGAATCCGTGCCCAAAACAAATTGGAATAAAAACACAACAGCAATTAGATGGAACCAATTTGGCTTGGCGGTTAACACTTGGTCATTTTTTTTTTCCTGATGTTGTCTTTTCTAAAAGTGGAAATGGTGAAAGCTATCAACAATAAACCGGCTTCATCAGTGTGTGGAATTTCCTGCTTCACGCACTGATTATTCAGCATAAAAAGCATATATAACCCAAAGCCTTATATGGTAATTTGAAGTAAGTTTTTGAATTGTGTTAAAGTGAACGAATTTCGTGTTGTAATAAAATGAAGGTTAAGAGATGAAAATAAGATTATAAAATGGGAAAACCACTAATTAAAGAGCAACAGAGAAGAAAGAGTAAAAAATGCAGAAACTGAGAACTCACTCAAGCCATGGTTGGAGGGGATCATCGCCCTTATATTCATCAATCGATTCAATCAAGCGCCTGATAAATTCGAAAAGGAAAGAGAAAAAAAAAAGAATAATACCCAAAATAAATTAGAGAAAAAACTGAAGATATGGGTAGGAAATTGCAAAGAAAGTGGGATGATGAGGAAGGCAACCTTCGATTCTCAAGAATAGATTTCTTGAGCTTATTGTCGGTGTGGGATCTGAGGGCGTCGTTGAGGAGACAGACGTTTCTGCCTCTCTTCAAAGGTCGCACATTCTCTTTGTATAGTTCCCATTCATTACCAGTCCCTTGTTTTGAGGAGAAAAACTCCGTCTCTGGATCTAAGCTCTGATGAAGGTTCTCCATGGTTATGCTGTTCTTCTTCTCAGCACAGAGAGCGAGCGTGAGAGTGAGTATTCGAAATTTGAATTGTGTGCAGAGGGGCTCGAGATTCTTTTTGTAGCCGTTGTGGGGCCGGCCCCACCCCATGGATTAGAGTCTTCTACATCCATTTTATTATATTAACTAGGGATAATTCGTGCTTGAAGGCACAGTGCAACGTAAACCAATCAATTAATTTGGAGAAGTGAGGAGTGAAGATCTCTTATAACAGTGACAGAGCAAAAATATAATATAGGATGGACAATCTTTAAGTATAATAAATAAAAATAATATAATATATTTTTATATCGAATTTGATATTTAAAAATTCATTAAACATAAAAATAATTTATTTGAAAAAAATTAATATGATAACATTTATACATTAAAATAGAAGTAATATTCTATAATTTTTAATCTTCTTACAAATTTCACATTTTAGTCATTTTTGACTATATATTCCATATTTTTTTAACCAAATGAGATTTCAACAAATCATACTAATATTCTAAGGAATCAAGTTTAATTTTCTAATTTTAAGAGATTTGGTATGGACTTTTTAATTTTATTTTTTTGTTCTAATATCCAACTTGTTTGACTCAATTAATTTTCTTTTCACCAATGCTATTGAGACATAATTTAAAAATTTAATGTATTGTGATAATTAGATTGATAGTGTTGGAGTTTGTTTTTAAGTATTATAGATAAAACTCTTTCTTTTTTTAAATCTTAAAGTGATGAGATTTTTTTAATTAAAATACTATTATTGTGTCTTACACAAATTCAAAAT
>CM042184.1:53853087-53911534 GCA_023539305.1 Ilex asprella
AACTATTTAATTTATTAAATAGAATATTAAATTCCATTAATTTAAAACTTAACCTTATCAAATTAATGTCATTTTTTTTAATTTAACACCAAATGAACATTCAATTTTATTAAAACAACATTCAATTTTATTTAATTAACATTAAATTCAATCAAATTAATACTAAATTAATATTTAATTTTATCAAATTAAAACTCAAATTTATAAAAATTAAGATCAAATATATTCAATTAATATTAAATTTTATCAAATAATTATAAATTTTATATATGAAGTATGATGTGTGAGGAGTGGTCCGACGACGTTGTGGAGAACATGTGATAGCATAGAAATTAGAAATTGATGATATTTTGACATTGACTTTATCTATTGTAATTTTTATTACAAAAAAATCATTTTTAACTATAAAAATTATTATGATACAAAATATAAAATTATAAAAACTCGATTATGTAACCAAATGATTAATAATATGATGAATAATGTTATAACAAAGTTATAATACAACGTTTTAAAATAAAAAAATTATTGGGATAATATAATGATTGAAATTATATTTTTTGGTTGATTAGAGCATATATAATGGGAAAATAATTGATGACATTACATAATAAAGAGTAATTTTAGTATTTTCATAAAATATTTAGTTAAATCATTATTTTACCTACTAATAGAGACAAAAGTTATTGTTATAGGGTTTGTCATTGAATTTAGACTCAACTACATGGTGTTTAGATGAAACTTTCCCTAGATATAACATGTAGATATATTATGTCTTCGATCTTTATACTATATATATGTACAATAAAGTTGTTTGTTTGATATAAACAATAAACATAGAGAGCAGTTGTATTAAGATAGAATTTTGGGGAGACATGTGTTTCAGTTTGGAAAGAGAATCATAAAAGATGAGAGTGTGAGAGACAGTCAATGTCTCAGTATAGAATGTGATCCCTGAACATAGGAAATAAAATAACGAAAATAATGATAAGAGTTATAAAACTCGGATAAATTTGAACTTTTTCTGAAAAAAGCAAAATGATAATTTGTCACTAGAATACGGATTTAAAATACGTATTTCGCTAGAGCTCGAATGACGCAACAAACTTCGCCGTTGGATTCGTATCGCGAAATCTAGTTGCCCTATAAATTTTTATCGAATTTCAAGATAGCCGAATTTTTACGTTTTACGAGACGACTGTGTGTCGAATGACCTCACAAAGGTCCTAAAAAATATATATCTAAAATTTTCTTATAATTGAATTAAAGTTCAAATAAAATTAATTTGAACTTAAACCGGGATGAAATTAATCTTTTCGGGCCGAAAACAGATCCGAATAAGTATGGGGCGTGTGGCGCGACGTGAGCCAACCCTTGAAATTATAAATCGGGACAAAAATAAGATATTTTGCACAAAATATCTTTGCAAACAAAGCCTTAAATGTGTGAGGAAGAAAAAGAGAAGACGAGAGGGAAAATCCAATTTTCTCTCTTTGAATCACAGAGTTCCGTTGGTCGGAATTCGTCGAGCCAAGAGTTACAGTCGATCTCCTCGACTAGGGCTACACAACCATGTGTTCTTGAAGGTTCTACCATTCGTTTTACGCATCAAGAGGTAGGGTTCCTTCCTACTTTGGTTTATTTCTACCCTATGATGTCC
Source organism: Ilex asprella (assembly GCA_023539305.1). Lineage (NCBI taxonomy): Eukaryota > Viridiplantae > Streptophyta > Magnoliopsida > Aquifoliales > Aquifoliaceae > Ilex > Ilex asprella. The sequence goes on from CM042184.1 coordinate 53,854,748, forward strand.
ATAGGAAAAGGGTTAGATGTAAGAGTTGATCTAAGACTTGCCTATTGTTATGAAAATGAGAAAATGAGTATGGAAATGACTTAGATCAACTTTTAGCTTGATTTTGATATGTGGAAGTTCCTTGTAAAACTTATTGGAAATTGGTATTTGGTGGACATACTGTGTGTTTATATTGTGCCTTGTGAATGACATGAGTTATGTGATAACACGTTGGTAAATTGTTGTTGATATATGTTCATTGATATATTGACATTATGACAAAGTTTGGTGATTATATGCATGTGACATAAATTGTCATGAAACATGTGGACATGTGGTTAAATTGCTTATTGGGCATGAGGTTGGTATCATATTCATGGGCATGAGTCATGAGTGTAGGTGTGTGTATGCATGGTTGATCAAACACCATACTTGGTGATTGATATGTGGTGTCGGGAAGGTTGGATCGAGGATCTCCTTTGAGTCGCATGGTTGCATGAAAAAACTTGTGTCGGGTATTATAAGAAGGGCTAGATCCTCCCTCGGATGCAAGATTCGGCTACATGGTTCATACACTTATCGGCGATGAAATCTCATAAAAGTGTAATGGTGTACAAAATCGGCGATTATGATACCAAAATTCGTTTCCCAACAACAACACAATATTTTGATTTTATAAAACACTCATTCAATGGGTAACATCCAACAATGATTTGATTTTATAAATACACAACTTTTATTCCAAACAATCATTGACTGTATTTTCGTCAAATGACAGATTCATTACATACTTGCATTGCATTGTGTTGTGGGAACCGATGAGAGCTCAGGTTAAAATGCATGAGTGAGTGTCATATCATATCATGGCATGACATGGTAGAATTCCACTCTTGAATCACATGTTCTTATTTGGAATTGATAAATGTTGTTGATTGTTGCATGTGAACATATGCTTCTAGGTCAGGGAGTAGCCTTTATAAGAGATACTCTATTGAGCGTGACTCACCCTATACGAAAAAGTATTTCAGGTGCAGGTTACACGTTGGTGGAGGGTTTTCATTCGAGCCATCAAGGTTGAAGAAAAGCCACAATGTGGCTTTACTTTGAGTTTTTGTAAAACTATTATGAAAACTTAGTTGTGACATGTAATTATATGGAATCATATGTAATAGAACTTGTATCAACTTTGTTTGATGTACAAATATATGTTGTATAAGTTTGAGTTGATTTTGAAAAGGTTTGGAATGGATTGAAAATGAAAAACAGTCCAAATAGACAAATCTGGGCACAGACTACCGATACTATTCCCAAAATTTTCAAATTTTAAAACTATTTTGCCATATTTTTGGGCTATGTGTTCCTTACTTTAAATGATATAAATGACCTATAATGAAGTACAAATCATGGTATATTGAACCTTGGTTGGTTCAAATGAAAAAAAAACGAACACGAGTTACACTTGTGGATTATGATCCTGGCTAAGGGGATGTTATTGATGTGACGTCGACTTATGCGACATTCACGGGTATTTTCGCGGGTTGATGATTGATCAACGAACTTATAAAAGACCTCCGATTTTTGGGGCGTCACAAGAGTTGTAATCTGTATTTTAGGAAGAGAGAGACAAAGTTGAGGAATGAGAGATCGCTTAATTGCCGGATTTGATTGAGTTGAAAATTAAATTTAGGATGTTAGTTTTGGAAACTAAAAGTTTTGAGCTGAAAAAAAATTCCAAGAGCTAATATGGTACGTCGGATCAAAACGATCTGAAAACGTCAATAGCTTGAGACAATTTGAAAAATCGTTGACTGTTGGACGATACCTTTTTGATCTCGAAATGATCTGAGCCGCACTTTGTCTATTGAATTCAAAATCGTTATACTTTATTTTATTTATATATATGTTAACATTAAAAATAAAGATAGTAATTCAAAAAAAATAAAATCATTTGAACGCAAAAAATAATACCATTTAAACACAAAAAATAAGTAACATTTAAACATAAAAAATATTAGCATTCAATATTAATATTTTAAAATAATAATAATAACAACATGTTCAACAAAAATAGCAACATGTTCAACAAAAATAATAACATGTTCAACAAAAATAATAACATGCTCAACAAAAAAAATAACAATATAGAATATTGAAAATAAAAATAGTAGCATTCAAACCCATAACTAGGAGGAAAAAACCTCCAATTTTTCAGCATCTAAAAAACTAAAACTGAAAAAAGTAATAATACGTTCAATAAAAAACAGTAACATGAAAAAAAATAGTGATACGTGTTAGTAAATTACGTTTTGAAATTGATGTTACGATGCTAACATCAACTACTTGGTGTGCACTGTCCATGTTATTTTTTCAAAATCTCAAGTTCGTACTCCAGCTTTAGCCTTCATCCATTTCAAATTAGCCTCAAATCTCAAAAATCGATTATTTAAATGTATAACAGATAAAATAATGACTAAGAATTTGAATTTGAAGTATTTTGGAAAGCTTGTAATCGACAATTACAATCGTAAATCAAACATTCCTATATTCAATCATTGACCTCCATATATAACTCATTGTAAATAATGTCTTCAATTTTTCATAACGGACCAAAGTAACATTGTTAAGAGTATTTTTGAGATTAACAAAAAAATGGACTTAAACTTCTTATTAATAAAATTAAAAATAGATTTATCCCCAAATAATTTTTTTAACGGAGTCAAGTCATTAAATCTATCTAGGAAGGCTTAAACCCAATTTTCACTAAATTTTGTTAGTGTGAACCTTTAGGTTTTGAAAATGTTATGGCCGGATTTATTGACATAAAAAAGTAGGAAAAATGTCATTTTGATCAATTTTCATTTTATTTTTAATATGACACCGTTTGGAACCATGCATTATTACAGCCCATATCTGACGATTATTTGGGTCCGAGTCTGGGTCAAAAGTTTGGATTTGCAAAACACATTTTAGTTTTGATGATACCAAGAAAATACTCTAAGTATGAGCTCAGACTAAGAGGTCAACCCAGAAGGGAGGTCATATAGGGAACCCTGAGCTCATAGGCGCTGACTCAGAGCTCACTCCAGCCAAGGTGATAGAAGAAACATGGAGTGAACAACCGGCTAATAACAAGTGCTCCCAAAGCAGTAGGAAACGACAATCAAGGCATGAAATCTCAAATCAACCAAGATCCTCTCCTAATTTAAAGGAGAATCCCACGAGAGAAGGAAAAAGACCTCGCCGGATATCCCCTAGGGATAGGAATTATACTGGATATCCCCTAGAGATAGGAATTGCACTATAAATACTGTATTATACCTTCATTGCAAGGGACAGAACCATATACCCGAGAGGCAACCCTAGAGGCTACGGAGCCATGACAAAACCCTAATTTCTTTCATATTGTATTGAATAAGTACTCAAGTGATCAATAAAGAAAAAGGAGCAAGAGCCTCCATTGAAGAGTGGACTAGCCGAGCTCCCGAGCCGGTGAACCACTATATTTCTTACTGTTCACATTCTCCCAGACTCCTATGAATACTATACTGCAAATCGCGAGAACCATATAGTTCAGATCCATCTCGATCATCACGGTTTACACCCCCTGCTCATCCGCGGTGAAAAGGCATCATCAGTTTAGCGCCGTCTGTGGGAAAGATTGTTCTCGTTCTACAAATAAGCTGATCAACCAGTGATTGATGGTCTCAACCCGCAATATGAGTAGAGGTCAAACCAATCCGCTGCGTCCGCCAGATCAACAGGAAGCCACCAATACACAAGCCGAAAACAATCCAGAAACCAACTCCTTCACAGGGGAACCACCAGCGAATAACGAGTTGGACACCCTCTGCCTTGTCAACTAGCGTCTATTACAGCAAAATGAGGAGCTGCTGAAGCTCCTGAAGCGCCCACAGGAGTCACAACCGGCCCAAGCAGGCCCGAATAATCTTCCTCGCAGGAAACAACACCACCTAGACCCCATCAGGGAGATCATTGAAGGAGGAGAGAATAGCCAAACTATGGGAAGGGATTCGCAACCGCCACCCGGGAATGGTCACAACGAAGAGGCACAGAGCCGAAATAATGAAGAGGAAAAGAGTGACTTTATCCCCTACCAGCAGGAAAAAATAGAACAATATTGGGAACAACGCTTCGAGGACATCAAGCAGGAGCTCAGCCACATGAAGGAGGCTGTAAAAAGCAAGACTCTTGTCACTATGGACGCCCTAGTGCAGCAAACAGAGTCACCATTCACCACAGGGGTGCTACATTTCCCTCTCCCCCCAAAATTTAGGCTGCCACAAGTAGAGGCCTTCGACGGAACGAAAGGCCCTATGGACCACCTCAACACATACAAAAACCAAATGGAGTTGCATGGATATCAGGATCCCGTGCGATGCAGGGCCTTTGCTATCACTCTTAAAGGATCAGCCCTAGCGTGGTTCAACAGACTCCCCCCAGCCACCATTTCTTCCTTCAAAGAACTCTCAATCTCCTTTGTGTCCCATTTCATAGGAGCTCGAATCTACAGGAAGTAGAGCTACTATCTCCTGAATGTAAAGCAAGGACCAGACGAGAACCTCAGATCATACGTTCAGAGGTTCAACTCAGAATCTTTGAAAGTGGACATCCCTGATGAAAATTTTGCCATAACCGCCTTCATTGGGGGGCTCGGGGTGCAATCAAAAGATCTGATATTTTCCATATCAAAGAACCCTCAAGCGAGTATGGCCGAGGTGTTGGCTAAAGCAGAGAAGTATATAAATGGGGAAGAAGCACTCCTATCGAAGATAGGGAGTTACTCGTCGCGAAAAGAGAAGGGAAATGAAGAAAAGAAGAGGGAGAGAAGTCCCCGGAAAGATAAGGAGTGGGGCAGGTCTCCGAGAAGGGATAGAGACCGTTCCCCAAAGAGGAGAGGCAATGTAAGAGACCGTCTGGGGCCCCCACAGCCAGAACTGCAGCCGAGGTACCCACTTCGACAGCCAACTCCCCTTACTGCCTCTATATCGCAAGTCTTGCATAAGGTACAGAACGAGAAGTTCATTAGATGGCCATCTCGGATGAAGGCAGATCCGGCGAAGAGAGATCCCACCAAGTACTGTGAATTTCATAGAGACCATGGCCATCACACAGATGATTGCATTCAGCTAAAGAGGAAAATAGAGTTCTTGATCCAGCGGGGGCAATTACGTCGCTTTGTGGCCCAAGAATACCCAAACTGACCTCTACCACCCCCACCACTTCAGCAACAGGCTCCTGCTCAACACCAGCAACCCATGGGGGAAATCAGGGTGATATCAGGAGGATTTGCAGGGGAGGAGAATCCAGTGCTGCCAGGAAAGCGCATTTGCGCAGAATCCGAGGTGATGAAATACATGAGGTATGCACTACAACCAAGGTACCCCGGCTAGACACGACCATAATATTTTCAAACTCAGACTTGGAGGGCTGTCACTATCCCCATGATGATCCATTGGTAGTGAGAGCCATTGTGGCTAACAGGACAGTACATCGGGTTCTGATAGACAATAGGAGCTCGGCAGACATCATCTTCGCGTCTGCATTCGACAAGATGGACATAGGAAGGGAAAAACTGGAGCCAGTGAGCGCCCATCTGTTAGGATTTTCAGGAGAAAGGGTATTGCCCTTGGGATCAATTCAGCTCGTACTCACCATTGGAGACTCTCCCTGCCAGGCCACCACAACCATAAGATTCCTGGTGGTTGACTCTCCCTCAGCATATAACATGCTGTTAGGGAGACCTTCCTTAAACACAATGAGAGCCATCCCCTCGGCATACCACCTCGTCATGAAATTCCCCACAGAAAATGGAATCGGAATGGTCAAAGGAGATCAGCGCGTGGCTAGAGAGTATTACATGGCCTCAATGAAGCGGAAAGAGGTGGAAAACATACAACTGGATGAGCTCGATATGAGAAATGAGATGGGAACCAGACCAACGCCATCAGAAGAGCTCGAACCTATCCAGCTCGACGAGGAGCTAGAACAGTTCGTCTACGTCGGATCTAAGTTAAGCAAGGAAATTAATGATCGACTTATACAATTCCTGAGGGAGAGCATTGACGTATTTGCATGGAAACAGGAGGATATAGAGGGCATCGACCCGTCGGTTATCACACACAAATTGAATGTGAATCCCGCTTACAAGCCCGTAAAACAAAAAAGGAGAAGCTTCACCTCAGAAAGACAAAAGACAATCAATGTGGAGGTCGGCAAGCTCCTCCAAGCCAAAGCCATCAAGGAAGTGGACTATCCCGTCTGGCTAGCCAATGTGGTACTAGTCAAAAAGACCAATGACAAGTGGCGGCTCTGCATTGATTTCACTGACCTCAACCGAGCATGCCCGAAGGACAGCTTTCTTTTACCGCAGATCGACCTTATAGTAAATGCCACTGCTGGCCACGAGCTCCTCTGCTTCATGGATGCCTTTTCAGGCTACAATCAAATCAGAATGGACCCCGGCGACTGGGAGAAGACCTCTTTTATTACAGAGCAGGGAACGTATTGTTACCAAGTCATGCTCTTCGGTTTGAAAAACGCTGGAGCCACTTACCAGCGGTTGGTAAACCGAATGTTCCAAAAACAGATAGGGACATCCATGGAAGTCAACATTGATGACATGTTGGTAAAATCCCTAAAGGCAGAACTCCACATTACGCACCTGGCTGAGTCTTTCCAGATCCTCAAGAAGTACAAAATGAAGCTCAACCCTGCAAAATGTGCGTTCGGGGTCTCAGCGGGGAAATTTCTGGGCTTCATAGTTAACAGCAGAGGGATTGAAGCCAACCCGGAGAAAGTTAAAGCAGTGTTAGATATGCAGCCACCATTCAACACCAGGGAGGTGCAATGCTTGACAGGCAGGATAGCTGCCCTGAGCCGTTTTGTGTCTAGATCGAGCGATAAGTGTCAGCCATTCTTTCACGTCTTGAAGAAGGCATTTCAATGGGACACACAGTGTGAAGAAGCATTCAAAGCATTGAAGAGATACCTGAGCTCACCACCGGTTTTAGTAAGTCCATTGGAAGAAGAGGTCCTGACCCTCTACCTAGTTGTTTCAAATTTCTCAACTAGCGCAGCACTGGTTAGGGAGCGAGACAAAGCTCAGCATCTAGTCTATTACTGCAGCAGAGGTCTGAGGGGAGCAGAGGAGAGATACCCAAAGATGGAGAAACTTGTTCTGGCCTTGGTCACAACAGCTAGGAGGCTCAGGCCCTATTTTCAGGCTCATACCATCGAAGTTCCAACAGATCAACCAGTGAGACAAGTGTTGCATAAGCCGGAATCTTCTGAAAGGCTGGTTAAGTGGGCAATAGAGCTCAGTGAGTTTGATATCAGGTATAAACTAAGAACTGCCGTCAAAGGGCAGATATTGGCGGAATTCATCGCATAGTTCATGACAGCGGCACCAACGGAGATCACAGAGTCAGTCCTCGACCTCCCTGTGTGGAGGCTTTCAGTGGATGGAGCAGCTAATGCACAAGGAAGCGGTGCAGGCCTAATCCTGACCTCTCCGGATGGAATAGATGTCGAATATGCGATCAGGTTTGGATTTAAGGCTTCAAATAATGAGGCTGAATATGAAGCTGTTATAGCCGGGCTTAACCTTGCTCACTCTATGGAAGCTGAACAGCTGGAGATCTGCAGCGATTCCCAACTAGTGGTAAAACAAATAGAGGAGTCATATGAGGCCAGGGGCGAAAAAATGATCCTATACCTCAGGAAAGTACAAGAGTTGATTAAGAAGTTCGTGTAGGTTAATGTCAGACACGTCCCCAGATTGGAAAACTCACGGGCAGATTCCTTGGCAAGACTAACAACTGCCTCTTAGGAAAGCTTGGACAGGCTGATACCAGTGGAGCACCTACTAGAGCCTTCAGTGAGCATTGAGGAAGAAGAAATACTTGTCATCTCAGATTAGCCGAGTTGGATGGACCCCATCATAGAGTATTTGCAGAATGGGGCCTTACCTAGCGACCCCAAGGAGGCTTCCAAGCTAAAGTCCAGGTCAGCCAGGTTTTCTTTATTGAAGGGAAGTCTGTACAAGCGAGGTTTTTCAGCACCTCTTCTTAAGTGCTTGGGGGATAAAGATGCAAACTATATACTCAGAGAGGTGCATGAGGGAATCTGTGGCAATCACATCGAAGCGCGGGCCTTGGCAGGAAAGGCATTAAGGCAGGGATACTACTGGCCCACTATGCTCAAGGATGCCACTGAGTTGGTGAAAAGATGCAAGACTTGCCAAGAACACGCCAACATCACCCACTGCCCAACATTCCAACAATGGGGGCTGGATATACTTGGACCCCTTCCTACTGGCGTGGGGCAGTGTAAATTTGCTATTGTGGGGGTGGACTACTTCACCAAATGAGCAGAAGCTGAAGCATTGGCAACAATAACCGAGCAAAAGGTACAAAACTTTGTTTGGAAGTCCATAATTTGCAAGTTCGGAGTTCCCAGGGCAATCGTATCTGACAACGGAAAGCAATTTGACAACGCAAAGTTCAGAGGGTTCTGTGCCGAGCTTGGAATAAAGAACTATTTTTCAGCCTCGGCACATCCCCAGTCCAATGGGCAAGCAGAAGTTACCATCAGAACCCTAAAGACTGCCATGAAGACCAAGTTAAAAAACCTGAAAGGAAAGTGGGTAGAATGCCTCCCGGAAGTGTTATGGGCCTATAAGACCACTACCAGATCGACAACTCAGGAAACCCCTTTTTCTCTAGCATTTGGAACCGAAGCAGTGGCACTAGTGGAGGTGGGTCTCCCTTCTCCTAGGATTGAATTCTCTAACACTGAGCACAATGGTGAATCTCTTCTTCTGAACCTCGACCTCCTGGATGAGAAGAGAGACATAGCACTACGTCACATCCAAGACTACCAGAGGAAAACCGCAAGGTATTATGACCGAAGAGTTAGGCACAGAAGCTCTAAAGCTGGGGACTTGGTGCTTAAAAAGCTCCTACTTGCCAGAAAGGATCCCACTCATGGGAAACTAGGACCAAATTGGGAAGGGTCATACATCATTTTTAGAATAATCAGGCTTGGAAATTATGAACTACAAACCGAGGAAGGAAGGATCCTACCTCACTCTTGGAATGCAGAGCACCTTAAAAGGTTTTTTCAGTAAGTCTTCCTTGTAACAAAAAAAAAGGGTCTTTAATAAAGCAGCAAATTTTTTTTCACATGTTTGTAGTTATCTAAACATTCCTAAAGCAATGAGCTCCAAGGTTCACGATATGGGCCATGTAGCCCGCAAAGGGAACTCCTCAGTTCCTAATATGAGCCAAGTAGCTCACGACAGAGCTAAAATAGCTCATTCATAGAGCCAAGCAGCTCACGACAGAGCTTAAATAGCTCATTCAAAGAGCCAAGTAGCTCACGACAGAGCTAAAATAGCTCATTCATAGAGTCAAGCAGCTCACGACAAAGCTTAAATAGCTCATTTAAAGAGCCAAGTAGCTCACGCCAAAGCTAAAATAGCTCATTCATAGAGCCAAGCAGCTCACAACAGAGCTTAAATAGCTCATTCAAAGAGCCAAGAAGCTCACGCCAAAGCTAAAATAGCTCATTCATAGAGCCAAGCAGCTCACGATAGAGCTAAATAGCTCATTCATAGAACCAAGTAGCTCACGCCAGAGCTAATTAGCTCATTCGTAGAGCCCAGTAGCTCATGATAAACTCGCGAATCTCCTGAACAATTAAAACCGGCGGAGACTAAAAAGGAAGGCACAGGGAGCAATGCTCACACGCCATCCAACCTAGAGGGCCTGACTTGCCAGCACTAAGGGGCTCGGATAAACTTCCAAACCTTCTGTAGGTCTCTTCAAAACAGCGAAGTATGTTCAGTGCTCGCCCAAAAGCACCCCTCAAAGTAAGGAGAGCTCAGCAGCCAAGTTTTGCTTCAAGGAGAGCTCAGCACCCCTCAAAGCAAAAGGGAGCAAGGGAAGTATATCAAGCTTACACGAAAACAGATCTCAAAAATAGATCAAGCATATACAAAAGCAGATTTTTAAATCAAAAGTCCTCCCCAGGAGTAGAAATTACAAAAAGTATGTTTTGACAAACAAATTACAAACCAATTTCAACAAAAATTACAAAATCCTAGGCTTCTGAGGGAGGGGTGGATAAAAGATCCTGCAGAACAGTAGATTCAGCCTCAGCAGAAGGGACAAAGTCAGGTAGCTCGGCAGAAGAAGTCCCAGAAGCCGGAGGAACTGGATTCTCAGAAACATTGGCCCCGGGAACTTCCACCCCATCTATTTGCACATCTCGGGCAAGCGCCTCTTGCACGAGGTCAGCAGAGAAAGAGGCGACTTGGGGAATAGCTGGCTGAATGGGCGCGTCCAGGCTTGTATCTCCAGCGGGCAGAACCGAGGAGTCTTCCTCAACATCAGATCCAGTTTCTTCCAATTCCTCCTCAATTGGGATAGAGAAGTTGAAGTCCAGATCTGGAAAAGTCTTGGAAGCTTTGCGCTTAAAAGCTAGCCATCCAGAAGCCCATTGGGTGGTGGCTTCATCCCTCAGCTCCGCCACCTCTTCATCCTTCCGCCTGACTAGGTCTCTTTGCACCTGGAGCTCCTCGCAGAGTTTACCATTTGCCTCGTTGAGGGTCAAATAATCCCGCTCCATCAGCTTGAGGGAGTTTTTGGTATCAGAAGCCTCTTGGCTGGCCTTGGCCCAAGCCCCTGTTCTGAGCTCCAGCTCCTTCTTGATCATCCGCAGCTCATCTCGAGCTCTCTTTTCTCCTTCCTCTGCTTTGACCTTGGCAGATAAGGTATGCTTGAGGTCCGAAGCATCCTTCACCGCTTGCTCCTTAAAGCTCTGCATCTGCAATTGGAGGCCCTCGTTCTCACGAGTCAGCTCGGTGACCTTAGTCTCGAAGGCTTTCAAAGCCCCAGACCTGTGCTCGTGCAAACGAATCTGATGCAGTAGACCCTTCACATGAAGAGCCGTCTGAAAACATAGAAAAAGTTGGTGAGAGTCATGGGGATATGAAACGAAAAGGGGACAAGATTGAAAGAAAGTGCTAGCACTCACAGCAGCCACCCCTTGTAGGGCTGAAGCAATAGAGTCCTCGAGGGGTATTGAAGCAGCCTTTCGGACATCAGACTCTGAAAAGATGGAAGAAACAGCTGTCCCAACAAGGTCCACATTATCAAAGTAAGAGGCCTCATCCTCATCCACATCAGGTCTGTTCCCTCCCTCAACAGTCTTCCCGGAGGAGCTGTATTTGGCAGTGCCGAGTTGGAGATGAGGAATCACTCCCAAGGCTTTCTCGACCTCAGGGGAGAGTGGAGAAGCAGGGCCTTTTACAAAATTAGGCTGAATCTCTGGAAGTGGAGAGGTCAGCACGGCTGGAGGAGCATCAGATGAGGAAGTCGGAGTTCGGGTGCCCAAAGGAGAAGGGGATTCCCCCAATTTTTAAGACTTAGCTCGAGGAGCGAGACTGCTCCCAACACCGACCTGGGCTTTCCGCTTGCTGCCTCTCCCACTCTGCGACAGCTTCTCAATCTTGGCCTGAAGATCCTTGGGGGCAAGCTTCATGGTAGAGGACCCTAGAAAATCTGAATAGAATCAGTTGAATAAAAGCAGGGGGAATAAAGAAGAAAAAGAGAGGAGATGGAAACGGCACCACCTTCTGCACTCGCAATGGAGATCGGAATAGCCAAGGTCGCTGAAGGGGGGCTCAAACCTAACTCAACCAAACGTCGAGAAACGATGAGGTCAGCGTACCTCTCAGGTCTAAGTTTTCCCAGCTTATCCAGCACCTTATGGTCTTGAGAGCTGAGTTCAAGTCTGGAACCTAAACGCACAAACCAAACAAGGTTAGCAGCTCATCGGTTCCAAATTAAAATTCGGTCAACTCTAACCAAAAAACTCACCCAAGTTCTCTGGTTCATTCCACCCCTTAGGGATACCAAGGGTATCCGTTTTGTCAGCATAGTTGAACTCCCAGTTGGTACCCCCAATATAGAAGAAGTGTTTTTTCCATTTTTTATGTGAGGAAGGGAGGTCAGAAATAATCTTCCTAGCACCAGCACGTTTAGAAATGTATAAAAAACCCTCAGTAGAGGTCAACTTTACATTGAAGAGTTCTGTGAGCAGGGGAAGACTGGGAACCCCATAGTTATGTCTTGCGAAGTAAACAAGGAATCCGACCAGAACGCCATAGAAATTGGGAGAGAGCTGGGAAGGACAGACATTGAAATGTTGCATGACACTTTTGATAAAAGGATGCAGGGGAAACCGAAGACCGTTCTCAAAGGCCGCAAGGAAAAAACAGACCCTATCATTGACCTCTTCGACATAATAGATAGAATTATCCGGACACCATGGCTCGACCTCGGGAGGAAAACCATAACGAGCCTTATAGGCCCTCATCAAGCCAGGTACTTCATCACTAGGACCCTCGAGCCTGGCGTGCTTGTAGGCGGCCCCTAGGTACGAGGAGCTGTCTATAACCCCGACTCCACCTACCTTGCCTTTGCCTTTATCAGGTTTAGGAGGTAGGGGGAAGACGTGGAGGGGGGCTCCTCGGAATCGACCGCGAAATCCACGGCCTCAACACCAGGAAAGTTATCAATTTCCAAACCCACGTCCCCTAGGTCGGTATCTTCATCGACAGTCCTAACCCCTAGGAGGGAGACAGAGGAACGGGTAGCTCCAGAAGAAGTAGACATGTCTGGGCAAGAGTAAGGGAGTTTGAAGGAACAATAGAGAGGAGGATGGTGTGTCAGACACTCTCTAACAAACCCAAGGTTGGCACAATAACTTCCGAAAGCAAGAATTCGCACAATAGAATCCCAATCCACAAAATGAGGAAGGGGCGATAAGTGAAAATCCCGATTCCAGAAATAGAAGAATTGAAAAGCCCAAAAATGCAATAACCACCTCGAATTTGAGGGATCCAGAACAAAAAAGCTAGAAATGGGGGTAAAGGGACGTACCTAAACAACAAGCAACGATCCAAAGCAGAAATTCGAAGAAGATGGATTACACGAAGCTTCAAATCGAACCCGAAAAACTCGAATGGTGAGCAAGAAAACAGAAAACCACGGGCCAGAAAATCTGAGAATGAGAGGAGGAAACCGAAGGCTAGAACAGAAGTTGAACAGTGAAAATGGCGGTTCTGATAGCCGTTCGAACATTTAAAGCTTGAGAAACGTGGGCTGGAACGTGCGCAAGAATCGAGGAAGGCATGATGGGTAAAACCGTCAAAAGGCATTCACTCATGTGCATTTCAAGACCAACCACGTGCAGGTCTAGCTCGGTTTAAAACAACTCAGCCCTTGCCCATGCTCGCCTGAGTCAAGGGCTGGGGGACAACTGATGATACCAAGAAAATACTCTAAGTATAAGCTCAGACCAAGAGATCAACCCAGAAGGGAGGTCATATAGGAAACCCTGAGCTCATAGGCGCTGACTCAGAGCTCACTCCAGGCAAGGTGATAGAAGAAACATGGAGTGAACAACCGGCTAATAGCAAGTACTCCCAAAGCAGTAGGAAACGACAATCAAGACATAAAATCTCAAATCAACCAAGATCCTCTCCTAATTTAAAGGAGAATCCCACGAGAGAAGGAAAAAGACCTCGCCAGATATCCCCTAGAGATAGAAATTACACTGGATATCCCCTAGAGATAGGAATTACACTGGATATCCCCTAGAGATAGGAATTACACTATAAATACTGTATTATACCTTCATTGCAAAGGACAGAATCATATACCTGAGAGGCAACCCTAGAGGTTACAGAGCCATGACAAAACCCTAATTTCTTTCATATTGTATTGAATAAGCACTCAAGTGATCAATAAAGAAAAAAGAGCAAGAGCCTCCATTGAAGAGTGGACTAGTCGAACTCCCAAGCCGGTGAACCACTATATTTCTTACGGTTCACATTCTCCCAGACTCCCCTGAATACTATACTACAAATTTCGAGAACCATATAGTTCAGATGCATCTCGATCATCACGGTTTAACGAGAGATTTAATTATCAGAAGAACGGAACAAAGAGAACGAAGGAAACAGAAAACTGGAAATTCAACTCAGATTAGCAGATCGCCAGCGGCTATTGACGCTGTCGTTCTCTCTCTCACCCACCCCCAAGATTACAACCATTCAACCATGGTGAGGAATCAATAATTGATCTAAATTCTAAACTCACTCACTCCTTTGAATGTCTTTATTCTTCGTTAACTGTTAGTTATCCCCATTTCGGTCTTGCGTTTTGGTTCTCTCTATTTAAGGGCTGTGTTCGTTTTTAATTTTTTATTATTTTTGTGGTTGTTTTCTTCTTTTATAGTTTCAGGCCCGATATGCCGTTATGTGTCGGACTTGATTTCCTGTTGTCACCTAATATATCATGACTTGATTGTGGGATTTTATCGTTTATGACCATCTTTTTTATGGTTTGACTTGGATATGAAACTGAAAGCTTTATTGGGAAGGATTTGTGCATGTCTCCGATTGGCCATAGACGCCGGTGTGCAGTGGCCATAGACGCTGCTCCACTCGCCAAATTTTATGTGCTTTCTCTCTGTTTGACATCATCATTCCAAGTCCTACATCTTATCTTGGGGAAGTTCTTTTTTCTTTTCATTGCGTGCTTGAGATCTGGTTTTGCATTGATGCCAAATATCCCAAAATATCATAAGCTTGTACCTCTTTCATTTTAGCTGACGAGAATCAAGGAAAGCAGAAGAGAAATTTTTTTGAGTGGTAGGTTCAAAATTTTATCATTCCTTATCTACTTTTTATGGTGGGAAACCAAATGTAACAAAATTAACCTTATGAGAATTGTAGGATGTAAATGAAAATAGCAACCAAAGTACAATCGAAATACTGTGACATAGTCATGGTGCATTTGAAAAATAGCCTGCCTGTTTTAAACTTTATTTTGGGTCCTTTACTTTTATGAGGCGTGGTTATTTGGAACATTTTATCTGTGTAAACAAGTCTTGGTCCTCAATTTGTCTGACTCCTGTTACCCCTATTATGTGAACAAATTTTGGATACTCTATGTCTCCTACTTGAGATCACATGTACTTATCTTTTCTAAACAATGAGAGTGTTGAAACTGATTACTATGATCTGTTGTAGGAAACTTACAAGACTGAGGATATTAGCATATTTTCAGCAGTGCATATTTGCGCCCAACTCAAATCTAGTTTGGGTTCAAACTTCAAAATCTTTTTGAAATTGATACTCTACGTATCTTACTTCACATCATGCGTACTTATCTTGTCTAAACAATGAGAGTGTCGAAATTTGTTATTATGTTCTGCTGTAGGAAACTAATAAGATTGTGAGGAGGGTGGCATATTTTCAGCTGTGCATACTTGCGCCCAACCTATTCTTGAACTTGATTTTAGCTAGAGTTCAATATCTTCTTGAACTGCATATGCAAAACACATCTTAGGGCACCTCCGACCCTTACTCAAATTTAGACTCAAATTTAAATTTGAGTAAAAAAGTCTAAAAAACTTGCTCTAACCCTTGACTTAAACTTATACCAAATCAAGGGAAACTCATTTTTTTACTCAAATCAAGGGAGACTCAAATCTTTACTCAAAATTTTAATGGTGAGATTTCACCATCTTTTAAAGATCCAATGATCATCCTTACTTTATTTTAAATTTGAATTTGCCATTCTTTAAATTTGAGTTTGTCATTCTTTAAATTTGAGTCTCTCATTCTTTAAATTTGAGTTTGTCCATTGGAGTCCATTATATCAAATCAGGCTTTTTACTCAAATTTTTACTCAAATATTAATTTAAATTTGAGGAAAAATTTGAGTCATAGTTGAAGATGCTCTTAGAACAATAAATCTTTGGAAATATGTAAGCAATTTCGCAGCCTTGAATGTCTTATAAGCCGCACGGTTCAGAATGTTATTCTTGAACTTTTTTGGGGTTCAAATGATGTCCATATTAGATCACTGGGAGTCTGGGACTCCCATATGGATTCACTTCTAATAAGTAATAAATAGCTGGTATGCAGGAAGATCATCCGGATTCCGTTACAATTGTCAAATGCATTGTGGATGATCTACATTCTTCTTTTGCATATTGGCCAAGTTTTTTTTGTAAGGATCAAAAACATGAAGTCTATGAATGGAAAATGGAGAAAAAAATGAGTAACCCGTGTGGGTCCTATCCATCGGCCAGTGGGTCTCACAATTGGCATTGCATGTGATGTAATATGTTTTTACATGTAAGATGCTATATCACTATAATTAGTTAGTTTATTTTTGTGTGTGTACTTTCAATGTATTTGTAGGGTTTTACAAAAGCTATAAACAAGTCTTAAGGAGGCTAGGAAAATATGAAATCTTTGAGTCCTTGGCACAACCTTTGACTCCAATTCGATCTTCTCTATGTTTATAGATTTAGAGCCACTGTGAGTTCTAAGGTTTTTCTCCCTTTTTTTTCTTCCTTTTTTTTGCTCTACTTAAGGATCCAAGACTCCTAGTTGTGTCTAAATTTTCTCCCATTCCTTGCTTGTTTGTTCGCCTCTCAATCTCCTATGAAATGTATCAAAAAGCACACTACGAATAAATGAATAAAATTAAAGTGTATGATTTTATTTTATTTATTTACGAATTTCTGTATTAAAGAATTTCGAGAACTTTATAGTTACTTCTGTTTGGTATTGAATGTGGAGATCCACAAACTCCATCGAACAATGTTAATGTTCTTCTTGAAGCTTGCTTGCAAATTGCCCCCCATTTCTTCAACTCTTTGTAAAAAATATAAATCAGAAAAACATCATCACAAAAATATAAGATTTGGATTTGATTAGATTTGAGTGAACCAGCCTCGTCAAGTTTTAGAAGACCTTTTTCTGACAACAACACCCAAAGGTGACCTCCATCGGCTCTGCCATCATTATTAGCACTGTTGTTTCCTACGGTTGAAGTTTTAAAAGCCAGTGAACAAGTCACATTATCGAGAAGACGATGATTCTCTCATTGGGTGACTTGTCCTTGCTTCATTGAGGTCTATGTCATTGTTGCTTATTGTTCAAAGAGGAGCAAATTTGAACTAGAGCAGGAGGGGTTGTTCAAAAGAACAAGTTTACGATAATCAATTTAGGTTTTTTTTTTATGCAATTTAAATATATTCTTAGAGCTTTACAAAGGCTGAAGCTTAAGTTTGCAAAGCGTGGGGCTGAAAAACGTAGTGCTGAGTCCTTCTCAAAGCTTTTGGGTGCATACTCTGCAGAAGGATTCAAGCCTCCTAATGCTCTCTAAGATTTCCCCCATTTCGTCTTATACCTCTGCCGTTCAATTTCTTGTCAAATGTATCAAGTATAACATTTTATTTATATATAAATAAACTAGAAATCATAGTTAGGGATATGGGTTGGATATGATACGATACGATACGAAAAATGGCAATACTACAAAATAGGACATAAAGATGTGGATACAACAAGACACATGAGTAAATAAATATATTTTTATTTATTTTATATCCTTTACATCAAAAATAATTCTTAATCCTTTTGGATTTTGTAACTTCAAAGTTTTGATACAAGTGGTATTGGGGTAAAAAAGAGTACATGTGAAGGATAAGATATCATTGTGATAAAAAAATTTAATACGAAAGGAAGGAAAAAAATAGAACCGCCTTCCAACCCATGATTCAACAATTACTGCTCGCTGAAATTTCCCGTGGATTCTGCTCTAACCTAAGTGTAGGGTAAAAAAATGGTTATTGAAGATTATATTTGGGTACAATTGTGAAGTAGGATTATTTTCGAAATTTTGATTTGTTAGGAGTCCAGGATAGTGGCTTGTTTGGTCGTGGTTTTATGCAGTACTTCTGTTGCTTTTGAAAGACAGTATCAAAAAGGCGAAAAAAAATTTCTATACAAATTATTGCTTTTTCCATGGTCATCTCCATTAAGTTTCTTTTCTAGTTGAAACTTCCATAAACATTAGAGAAACTCTAAGGAGCTATCTCCTTTTTATTCTTTGCAATCAAACTAAAGCGGTTACGAGCAAGAAAGGGCTCCCTACTATAGATAGGACATTAGCGCTTGACTAATAATGTAGGGCCTTTTCAACTTGATCGGAATCGATTCTATGATTAAATAGCAGAAGTTCTACTTAGTAGTAGAAACTTGGAGAGACTGACAATTATCTTTTATACTTTCTCAACGCTGCTATAGCATACCAGAGCTATTATCAGTCATCTTTATTGATCATTCTTGATCCTAAAACTCTAGTTCCATCCTTTTCTACCGTAACAGCCCTAAGCTTTCAAATTTTTTTTTGCTGTCTAGAAATTCCTAACCCCAAACTTCACTTTTATATTTACCCAGCTTTGAAATTGTGAATATATTTGACTACGCATCAGCTACCTCTAATAATATCAAGGAGCCACAAGAAAACAATGAGTCTTATTTACTAGATACATATTCCAAGATATGTTCAATAAAAGTGAGGTCTAGCTCTATGATTTCTGTACTTTAGTTGTTCATTATGTATTAGTAGTTGTACATGGTCAGTAATTTAATGAAATTAGAATTTCTCAATCAACAACTCAAGTTCAATCTAGTAAATTTAAACCCTCTGCACCAAAGAAGAAAGATCTGCTAAATCCAAATCTGATCCTTCAATCGTGGGCAAACATTGACCAACGCATGTGGGTTGGCTTATCATGTATTTACTATTTTTTTTGATAGGAAACAAATCATGTATGGACTATTGTTGGCTTCTCTTGTTAAAACATTGATTCTACCACTATTTTGACTCATAATCCCTGTATTGGGAAATTGATACTGCTTTTGGATAATGTGTACACCCTTTGCTTCTTTTTTTTTCTGTAGATCCACTTTGTGCTTCTCATCAGCCGGCAGGGAAAAGTGAGGTTGACAAAGTGGTATTCACCGTATTCCCAGAAGGAAAGGACTAAGGTATTTTTCACATTTTTTTTAAAAAAATTCAGTCTCAATGTTGCTTATGTTCTGTATTCTTGGTCAGAATGTTAGTATGCTTTATTAGTTGGAGAAGTGAAACTAATTATCTAATTGCAATCACCTTTTACTTTTGCATTATTATGCATTGACTTCTTTAGGAAGGTAGGGTTTCTAAAATGTGATGCTGTTTCTGTTTCAAATATTGTCTTTAGGCTAACAAGTTATAGTGACCTTAGATGCTGTTATTATAGTAGTTGTTACAGGAATGTGGAATGCATCTTTGTGGATTTGGATTTCACACATTCACGTACATGGAAGTAACTTGTGTGATGATGGCAATTAATTGCTTGTTCAACACATTGATTTTCTGGATTGATGTGTCCTTCTTAATATTTGAAATCTCACCGTATATCCCATGTGGGTGCACGCATCCTAAAGGTAATCCGAGAGCTCAGTGGATTAATTCTCACACGAGGCCCCAAGCTTTGCAAT
Source organism: Ilex asprella (assembly GCA_023539305.1). Classification (NCBI taxonomy): domain Eukaryota; kingdom Viridiplantae; phylum Streptophyta; class Magnoliopsida; order Aquifoliales; family Aquifoliaceae; genus Ilex; species Ilex asprella. Next base: position 53,874,168 of record CM042184.1, read on the forward strand.
TTTGTGGAGTGGAGGGGATTCAAAGTTGTGTATAAAAGGTATGGCAGGATTATTCATTTCCACGTAAACTAATGTCTGAGACAATGTTTTGACAAATATATGGAGTTCTTTTTATTTTTAATAACAACATGCTTAAATATGCATAACGGTTTTGCTTGCGATGTGTTTATGTTCAGATATGCCAGTCTCTATTTTTGCATGTGCATTGACCAGGATGACAACGAATTGGAGGTCCTCGAAATTATCCACCATTTCGTCGAGATACTCGACCGCTACTTTGGAAGTGTGAGCCTGCTAACAGTTAAAGCGATAAAAGTTGTTTATTTGCTATCATATATCCCCACTCACCTTCTGGTATTTCTCTCTGGTTCATTAGGTCTGTGAGCTGGACTTGATATTTAATTTCCACAAGGTATTTTCCTTGGACCCGCTTTGTGTTTGCATTTTTCCCATTTTCCCCAACTAGTTGCTGAAGGATAGGGTTTACTATTTTTGCTGCTGGTGTCAGATTGAAAACATGGTTCTCGGTAGAACTGAGTGATGGGAAAGAATTGATTTGGCTGATCCCAATAGGCTAGGGCTTCTGAGTTGAGCGGTATGCCTTTATGATCGTTTGAGTTTCAGTGGATATATGGCACAAATTGTGCATTGATTAGGACAGGTAATTCTATAGGTTCATCTTAACCAGCAAGTCCAACAATTGGTTAGGGCCAGTTGGCCATTGGGCTGCTCCCTGGTCCTGTGTTTGACCCTTCATCCAAACTAAGTTGATCTTTAATTGAGTTCCCTCCAAACTCCCACGTATCTCGAAAGAGGGAGGAAAAAAGGAGGTGTTCTTTTTTTGTTTTTTTTTGGGTTTGGGGGGGGGGGGGGGTTGTGAGGGCCTGAGGGGTGAGCGTGGGTTGTGGGTAGATGATATTTACAATACTAGTTAATGTGTGAGTATATTGTAGCAAGTTTTTAACCATTGTCATAGGTGCTGGGCTTTTTGGTTAAGACCCGACTTCTGTTAAAATCAGACACAGTCAAGGGAGGGTTGTGATATTTTGAAGGGCATATATTATTACACAAGTAGATATAATCTTCTATTTCTTGTTTGGAGATTTTACCCAAATGTAATCAACATAATCATACTGCAACATGTGACGACCACAATACCTGAATCCAGCATCACATCCCTGGTAACATGCATTAATTGTGCACTCAGGCATCTTTTGTCACAATCATTTATAAACACATTGTTGTTTCTAAATAAAACCATGCCACAGATGCCGTTACAGTACAATGTGCAAAATTATTGGAGGTGCTGGAGTTTTTAGTCAAGCCATGGCTTTGTTAAAATCAGATCTAGTCAGTGAATAAGAGTAATCATATTTTGAAGGGCATACGTCAGTGGAATAATAATTCTGGTTTGAGGATGTTAAATAGTCTATGGATGTGTGTGCAATGCAGTTTTTAGGCAGTGTTTTTGTTTGTTTTTACTCTATTTTCTACCTAAGATGTTCATAACAGAAGGCTTTGCAGGCTTATTACATATTGGACGAGCTTTTGATTGCTGGTGAACTTCAGGAGTCGAGCAAGAAAACAGTTGCACGTCTAATAGCTGCGCAGGTATGGCTCTTTGCGGTTCTTGTGGTTCATTACTTCCCAACGTTATTCAGTACATGCCCGTATGCTTGATTTGCAGGATTCTTTGGTGGAGGCTGCCAAAGAGCAGGCCAGTTCTCTGAGCACTATGATTGCACAGGCCACTAAATAAACGTGTTGTTGGATGTTTATCTTGTTTATGTTCTATTGATCAATTTAGTCCTATGCAATTCTGCCTACTTGTGATAAATTGTATCCGTGATGGATGTCTGACTCAAAAAATTTACTCATGAGTGGTGTTCATGTTTTTTGCTTTCTTGTTCATGTATTTTTTTGGGGGGCACGCCTGTGTATTACTTTCATCAGAATTCCTCCGCCCCCCCCCCCCCACCCTCCTTTTAATGGCCTCTTCTCTTATTACCAGAACAGGTATCTTCCTCGATATGAACACACCACCTGCTCTTTACTGTCTCACTTAGCAAATTATCATAGGGTCCGGTCCATTCTTCTTTCGACGTTTAAACTGTTGAGAAATGCCGTTCGAGCCTAATAATCTACCGTGATTATAATTTGCTGATTTATTGTTACTTGTCATTGTCCGAATATAAAAATTAATTTTATATTTCGAATAACCAGTGGCCGCCTTGTGGTTAAGGATCAAAATTTTGTTTCAAAACAGTTGAAACGTCCAAAGTATTTTGTTTTCGAGAATATCAAAACGAATCAGTGATAGAATCAAAATAATAATATTTCAATGTATTTGTACAATTATCTTAGAATGTTTTAAAATATTTTGATATATTTCGTCCTAAAATGAGTTGAAATATTTTTGAAATATGTCGAAACATTCGTTTCTATTTCTTGGGTGATTGAAATAATGCACTGAAATAAAATTTTGGTTTATGCTTGTGATATTTGGAATTTCTTTCTGCAATCCATTAATGTTTTAAAATAATATTCTTTTAAATTTATGATATATATGACAAAAAAATTAGAAATTCAAAATTAAAGTAGTTTAAAAAAATGTTGGGAGGAGTTACATAAAAGACACATAAGATATAGTATGATTGGAAGAAATTGATTAAATATTTTAAAATTCTAATAACTAAACATTTGGAGGAAAGTTTTCTCATTGTTGCTATTTGATACAATGCTAATTAAAAAATTTCAGTAGTTGTAATTATAAAATAAGGACGGTATTAAACTACTGATAAGTTAATGTATTAGGTCGAGTTATTGGAATATATTTAATAAATAATCCAAAATAGCGATTCAATTGACGTAACCAAACCTTCCGTAGCAATTCCCGTAATCATCATATGACGTAATAAATTAGCTAGTCCTCCATGCGTATAAGATTTTATATCTTCTTTTCTCAATCAAAATTTTATTTTATTTTATTTTTTATTTTTTGCTGGCGATCTGATCTTGGCTCGGGTCTTGGAAAAAATATTCATTACAACGGTGATACCACGTAGCAAGGTGATGTGATATCATCAACTAATAATACTATAACAAATAAGCACATAGATTCCACAAAAATCAATAACTAATTTATCATGTAAGCAAATAACTTCCCACTCTCTTGTCATGTAATTTCAAATGAAGTTCACCTTTTTTATTTAAAATTTTATAATTGATTAGTGATATCATGTCATCAATTGTGTGACTTGATATCACCTCTGTATTCAGTGTTTACTCCGGGTCTTGGGCGGGGGCGGGGGAAAAGAAAGGAAAAACTGGTCATCGAAACAAAGTTGCAAGCTAAGAACAATAGAATAAAAAAGGGCATACCTTCCTTCCCCTCCCTCCCATGCCATCCCATCCGTACACTTCTCTTCAGTCAAACATTAGTGTTATGCGAGTAGTGAACAGTAACAACACGGCCAACGAATGTCTCTAGGGTTTTGTAGCAATCAGATATACATCCATCCATCCGAGTACCAACTGTGAAGAAACAAATATGGTATGGTCTCTCTCTCTCTCTCTCTCTCTCTCTGTTGTTGTTCTTGCTCCTTTGCGTCTCAAACATATAATATCCGTATTGAGTGGCTTTTGTTTTGTTTAATTATCAGGATGGAGAAGACGAAGCTGTTCTACGACAGTTGCAACAATCTCTAGACTCCCACCCCGATGACCCCTCCCTTCATTTTAACCTCGTAATGTTACTACTAGTACTTATGTTTGCGCAATGCCTTCCTTCTTCTTTTTTCTACTTTGGGATTCGATTATCGAAACCCTATTAGCGATTGTATTTAAAAATAATAAAAAATTCTAATGTTTATACGACGATTGTGAGATAAAGTGAATTTTGGGGTCGGTGGTTCTATCTATGCAGGGGGTGTTATTGTGGGAAAAGGGTGAAAATTCGAAAGAAATCAAGGAAAAAGCAGCGGAGCATTTTGTGATATCAGCCAAACTCAACCCACAGAATGGCCCTGCTTTTAGATATTTGGGTCATTACTACAGCCGCATTTCGGTCGACACCCAGAGAGCTCTCAAGTGTTACCAGAGAGCCATCACCCTCAATGCCGATGACTCCAATTCCGGGGTGGGTTATTTATCTATCCTTACTTTGTACTGTAAAGGAAAAAAAGAACTTCGGATTTTATCTTTGCAAAATCTGATAAGTCGTGGGCGTAAGAATCCATGTCGTCTCAGCGTGTTTTTACGGGTTTGTGTGCAGGAAGCAATATGTGATTTGCTGGACGGAGGGGGAAAGGAAAGCTTGGAGATTTCCGTCTGCCGAGAAGCTACAGAGAAGTCACCTAGGGCCTTTTGGGCTTTTCGGAGACTGGGTTACCTTCAGGTTCTATTTTCATTCTTTCTTCGACAATTCTGTTCAGAGTGAAGCTCTGTGTGTGTTTACATCCACACTGATAACTTGTCAGGTTCATCATAAGAAATGGTCTGAAGCAGTGCAGAGTCTTCAGCATGCTATCCGAGGCTATCCTACCTGTGCTGACTTATGGGAAGTCTGTGGTCGTTTCCTAGGCCCCTTTTCTTTCATTTTGTTTTTATCAAGTTTTAGTTTTTCTTTTTCCGGGTTCTGATCAGCATTATCCTTCTTCATTTTCTTGTGCCACTGTAGGCCCTCGGTCTTGCCTACCAGCGACTGGGCAAGTTGACTGCAGCTATTAAGGCAAGCTTTCTTCCTTTTCCAGCTCCCTTGCCATTTATTCTTCTTCTTCTTCTTCTTCTTCTGTTTCATTTGGGTTTCCTGGAGACCAGTGGATTTAATTGTTGGTTGTTATATGGTGGCTGTAGAGGGAAGTAAATCTTTTGAAAATTAACCAAATTAAAAATTAACCAAATTAAATAAACTTTGCGTTCTCCTTTTAAATTGATTCAATATGTGGTTGAACATAAATAGCTAGAATCCCCTCCCGGAAATGCATCAACTCTTGTTATAATGAAAAGAATTTATGTAAACTGCATAAACAGGTTTACATCGGCTACATTTGTTAATCACTTTTCTGATAATTGTAGGAGTAATTATGCTTATTGAATCGACATCAACACAAGCTGATACAACTTAATTAAGTTCATATAAAGCTTTCTGAGTGAAAAGACACAAACTTTTTATATACCAGGCAAAAAATACTTTTAAGGTTGCACTTGGATTTTTCCTTTTTATCTTTTCCTGTTTTACGTTTTTACTCAGCTTAGATAATATGGAGACTCATTTCCTGAACTCTATTCTGAAGCTCTGATTTTGACTTGTATGCTTACACTCCACTCATATAAAATGAACTAATTAAGCTCCGTGCATACTACGTTGTTCAACGGACAAATCTGTAACATCGTCAGAATCTCGGCATTGTTATTAATAGTTTAATACCATTTTATTCTTATTAATGCTGAGCCTTGATTGGTTTTGATCATTGAATGGCTGTTTTTTATTGGCATTCCAACAGTCATATGGGCGAGCCACTGAGATGGATGACTCAAGAGTTTTTGCATTAGTTGAAAGTGCAAACATTTTTTTGATGCTTGGTTCGTTTAGAAAGGTAATTTCTTCTATTGATTTTTTTCACTATTCTCTTGTAGTCTTTCATTTACAGAGACAATTTCCCAGTCTTCATGACCTATAACATGCAATCTTGTGGATCAGACTAATTGATCAATTTCGTTAATACAGTCACGTCAATATTATGACCACTGATTTTATCCTTGTGCATTTTGGACTGAAGTCCTTGTAAGTTCCTTTGGATGTCAATTTCCATGATTAGGAATTTTGTCATCAACCCCTATATATTAGGTACTAATTTAATTCTCCGGATATAGTGGATCTAATCTGGACTAGATGACTCATATGATTGATTTGTGGTAACCAGTGACAATATATATATATATATATATATATATATAGAGAGAGAGAGAGAGAGAGAGAGGGGATGCGAGTGTGTCTATGTGTGGGGGTGGGTGTGGCCGTTTATGTGCTTATTACCTCTTTAATGGGCCTTCATAATTCCTCCACCCTTCTTATGCTCTTGTTCTTGAAATATTTTTGTTTTATGTCAAAAAAGAAAAAAATGAGTGGCCAACAAGGGAGGAATCGGGAAAAAACGAGCTCACCCTCAAGTTTAATTGTTGGGAAGCATTTGGTTGGATAACCTGCGCCTTTGAATAGCACTTGCTGTGGTCAGCATAGCGTGGGAAGATTTTCAAGATTAGATCCACTGAGAAGAAAAGATATGCTGTTGTGGTGCTTGCTAGTTTATATGTATTTCTTAATTACACTTACAAGTTCCATTGGCAATCTTCCATGCTGTTCCAATACTTATGTTATATGCATCTCATGCTATTTGTTATGTTCTTCATGAAGGGAATTGAGCAGTTTCAGCAAGCTTTGCATATCTCACCTCAAAATGTAGCTGCACACTATGGGCTTGCTTTTGGGCTGCTCAGTTTGTCGAAGGAATGCATTAATTCAGGTGCATTCAGATGGGGAGCTTCACTGTTAGAGGTGAGCACTGCAACTCCTAGAATGATATTGCCTCATCTGTTCTCACAATGGCCACAGACAAGTTTTTGTTAAAGTATCTATACAATTGTAGGAGGCTTCTCAAGTTGCAAAAGCAAGTACCTGCTTTGCTGGTAATCTTTCATCTATGTGGAAGTTGTGTGGAGATATACAGGTACAGTCATCTGAAGGGTATTTTTTTTAACTTTGTCTCTAAGAATCAAAATTCTTTTGGGTTGGTGGGAACCAAAATGAATCAATGATGAAAATCAAAATTCCCATGTTTCAAAATGTTTTGCAATTTTTTGAACAATGTTTCAGAATCAAAATTCTAATTTTTCTATGTTTCTGAATCATTTCAGCAATGTTTTAGTTTTTGAGCTAACCACAACTATGCAGCAAAATGAAAGTTTGATCCTTGATTGTCATATGAGACTGATTGCTATTCAGTTCCTTTCCCATCTTAAGCAATTCTTAGTTCACCTGTGTTTTACCTTCCATTTCTTCGGTACTTTTTATGTAAATATATTTACCGGTTTTCATAAGAGGCTCTTTTTTAAGTATAAAATGATGTTTGTGACGTTGCTGGTCTAAAATAAGGGGTTTTTTCCTCCTTGTTAGCTTACATATGCAAAATGCTTTCCATGGATGGAGGAAGGCCTGATCTTAGAAACTGATGAGAAAGCTTTCAATGCTTCCATCTTTTCCTGGAAAAGGACTTGCACTTTAGCTGCATTATCTGCCAGTCGTTTCTATCAGAAGGCTTTGCACTTGGCGCCATGGGAAGCAAATATCTATGTAGACATTGCTATCACTTCAGATCTTATTTATTCTTTGAAGGAGAGTTGTAAGCAGGAGATGAATTGCTGGTAAATTTTCCATTGATTCTGCCCTTATTGAATTGTCTGCTATTAAATAGGAATTTTCTATTTTAGTTACTCTCTTATCCACCAGGCAGCTACCTGAGAAGATGGCCATCGGGGGCTTACTACTTGAGGGTGACAATAATGAATTCTGGGTGGCTCTGGGATGCTTATCTAGTTACACTGCCTTGAAACAACATGCTTTTATACGCGGATTGCAATTGGATGTATCTCTAGCTGTTGCATGGGCATACCTTGGGACGGTAATGTTCTATGTCAATCCCTTCAAATATTAAACTTCATATTTTGGAAGTTTTTAAAAAGAAGAGCAAATGTGGACTTCTTTTCTTTTGAAGTTATAATTTAAAGCCTGCCGGAGAATAGAACAGGCCAGTTTTGTAAAGATAGACAATGTTTTCTGTCTCACTCCCTATTTTGCTCTGTCACAGAACTTTAGCGGCACCATTTTTACCCACATAGAAAATTGAAAAACAAAAGGATCACAGTTGAAATTTCGCTTGGCTGGCCCCAAAATTGGGTTGTGTGCTTTAATTAGTGGCAGCCTGGCAAGTTGAGTTTGTACTGGATGTATTCTATGCAATGAAAAATTCCAATTATGTCCATACGTGGGCACATATTTGAAGTGTGTTATCACATGTATCATGCTTATGGGTAGTATTTTCATGAACTTGGAGTTAGTGTTAGCACCTAACGTCTAGTGACGCCTTCCAATTATTATGATCCATCCTTACAGAACACAGTTGACTTTCTGCAATGACTGTTTGTTCATCTGGAATTAAATATGAAAGGAGTTCAGTACCTTGACACTACAGGGGTTGGCCTACACAGGTGGCATGATGACTAATTAGTGTACCAATGGTAAAACTTTTCTCTGTATAGACTTTATCCATCAATTGGTTTCCATTTGCTTCATTTCCCAGATATTTCTTTTATTTCTTTTTTTGTTTTTTCCAAGTAATTCAAGAATCCTATATGATAAAGGATATCATGAGAAAAAAGGAACTTTAAAAACATGGTAGAATTGACAGCTGTGACAATGCTAATTGACTATTAGTAGTCTAGTTTTGCGTAGCTTCCAGATATGGTGAAGTGGCTTTGTCCTGTTTTAAATGTCCCTGCCAAAAAAAAAAGGCTCCACAGAGCATTATGCCAATCTTTTAGTTCTCTTGATGACGGCTTAAAGCTTGGTGTTATATAGGAGAAAGCTTAAGGCACAACATTTGTGTCTTCTGGGCCTCAACATTCACCACAACTGCATCATTTAAAATTCATTCTTGGACCCCAAGTTTATGCTTTGAGCTGAACCTGTGATGACCTAGTTTTGATGTTACCGGAGTGACTTTACCCCATGAAACGTTTTAGGCTACATATGCTAAACAGTCCAACTAAGCACCCCATGGGCACTGCTTGTTTGGCTTGATTTAGATGGGTTCAACAACGATGTTGCCATGTACAAGAATGTGATTTCCTCTATAGTTCATTTGCAGTTTCAAAATGTCCATGAGATAGCAATAGTGTCCTGATGGTGTCGAGAAATTTCTGACAATTTTTCCCGGAGGTGTCTAAATACTGGACCTTTACAGCTTTATAGGAAAGGGGGTAAAAATAAATTGGCCCAGCAAGCATTTGATCGTGCAAGAAGTATAGATCCTTCACTCGCATTACCATGGGCTGGCATGTCTGCTGATACTTGTGCTAGGTATGTTCTTATCTTCATGGGAAAATAAGATAAATGATTCTTTTCAGCATTTTGACATAGAAACATATATCTGGATCTGGTGCTTTACATAGGGAGCTCACACCAGATGACGCATACGAATGCTGTTTACGGGCTGTACAGATACTTCCAGTAATCTCTCTTACACGCTTTTATGGGGTTTAGAAAGTGTAAATCTGGTTTTTTTTAGCATTAGGAGTGAGGCACCTCCCATTATCTTCCGGATTACACGTAACTTCCATTTCTGGTCAGCTTGCAGAATTCCAAATTGGTCTTGCAAAGCTTGCTCTCCTTTCTGGTCATCTTTCATCTTCACAGGTACTGAGTGGGATATTAATACAAGACTTACAAGGAGTGATTATTTGTAACTAATGCTACATTTATGTCGTTTTACTGAAGACAATCTAAGAAATATACAGCGGTATGCCGCGGAAAATATAGATCTGATGCTGCAGATCATTACTGTCACAGGTATTTGGAGCTGTCAGGCAATCTTTGCAGCGTGCTCCCCACTATCCTGAAACTCACAATTTGAATGGGCTGGTGTTTGAGGCACGATTTGATTATCTTTCTGCTGTTGCCTCTTATAGGCTAGCACGCTGTGCAATTAGCTCTTTTTCAGGCAAAGAATCAAACTCCTATCTGAGAGATGTATCGATTAATTTGGCCAGATCTCTTTGTATGGTAAATATATCTGACATAGTTTTCCCCAGCTGATGTCTGGAAATGCGTATTTCTGTCATCATCTCTTCCTCCCATGCATAACTCCTAGCATATGTGAGTTGATCAACTCCCCACTAACGCCTTTTAGGAAATGTTTCTGCTTTGTGCAGGCAGGAAAGTCTCTCGATGCTGTGCAAGAATGTGAAGATTTGAAGGAAGAAGGTTCAGATCATGACTATAATTTTGACAGTTCACATACTTCATTGCATCCTTATTTTTCATTCTTACTTGTTGAGGAGTTAAAAAGCTCTTTTGTTATGAAATTAAGTGAATAACTGAATATCCATTAGCTGAATTTCTTTTGGCACTATGTCGGATCTTTTGTATTTTGGTAATGTTCACTCAGATCATTAAAATCGGAGAAAAGAAAGAAAAGACATTGAGGTATTGTTAAGTTGTGAAGTCTGGAGGCTCTTTGTTAAGCATAGTTTTGATGCATTCATTTAATGACATTGCTAAATAATTTCCTCGTTATTAATTTCTAACTGATTTGATAAAGTTATAAGAAAGCCTTTCAGGTTGAACTGGTGGATCTCATTTTTTAACCTATTACATGTTTATAACTGCCAAATAACCTTTATGTTTTTATGTAGCATCTTAGAATTTCTCATTTTGCTTATACACTTGTCTGCATCTTAATGTTCTAGGTCTTCTTGATCCCGAAGGTTTGCAGATATATGCTCTATCTTTGTGGCAACTTGGAAAAAATGATATGGCTCTTTCCGTAACAAGAATTCTTGCTGAAAGTGTTTTGTCCATGGAACGAACATCTGCAACGTCCTGCATTACTTTCATATTAAGATTGGTGTACTACGTTTCTGGACTGGAATCAGCAATTAGTAACATTCTAAAAATGCCCAAGGAATTATACCAGAGTCCAAAAATCGGTTTTGTTGCATTAGCCATTCATGCACTAGATCAAAGTGATCGGCTTGAGTCGCTTATGTCAAGCTGTCATAGCTCTCTTGCATCACATGGGAATAGTATTGGAATGCACTTCTTGATAGCAATTGGAAAATTAGTAAGTTTCTGATGCCAATTGTCAATTTATGCATTATGCACTCAGGTTGGAGGTTATGTTTGCCGTTAACATAATTTTGGATAGGATATCAGCATGCAGTCTGCTTTCTTGGGTTTTGCAGGTGAAACATGGATCTAAAGACTGGCTTGGGATTCAGGATGGAGTAAATCACCTGAGAAAAGCACTTCACATGTTCCCTAACAGTGTTTTGTTAAGGTATGCCTGATTTGTATTTATTTATTTATGTCTTGTCACAGTTGTTCGTGGGAGATAGTTTGTGCATCCACAAATGACTAAATGTTATGCTATGCATTAGTTAGATAGGTTAAGGTTCTTTCTCATAATTCCCTAGCCTTCGCTGCGATCACTAGTTAAATTAATACAGCTTGCCAGAAATCTAATAGCCTAAAAAGTTTTAGAATTTTGATCTTGACAAGCAACAATTTCAGTCACTACTCCCTATTCTTATCTTAGAGGAGTTCCAAGCACTAAAACTACTGCAGATATGATCTAGTTAAACATTTGTTCGTAATCCGTAATTAAGGACAGTGACAAGTAGACTTTGTGTTGTGAGCACTACATTTTTACTGAACTGAAAGTTAAACCCCGTATACCGTACGAGTGTATCCCGTACGAGTGTTAGACTACTTGTAAATACAAATTTTCTTAGTAGTGAATCGGCTCCTCCGCACCTCCAAATGTTGGGCCCTTTGCGTGAGCTATGGTGGGTGTAAGCGGTTAAGGTCTTGGCTAGGTCGGTGTGGGTGCTTGTTTACAAAAAAGATTCATTGTAATAGATCTTGGCCTTACTGTTATCTCCTGCCAGACTGCCACCCCCACAAGGTAAGGTGCAGGGTTCCAGTCCTGGCTGGAACATAGTTGCCTTCTGTTTCTTAACAAAAGAAGAAGAAAATGGTGGTAGAAGTACGAATCTAGATACAATATACTGATGTTCAAGAAAAAAATAGCATAGAGTGGCTCTACCTTACCTATGGTGCCTTAACTCATGAAAAGGTGGGCATTTGAGCATCAAAGCTTCTAAATCGATGCATAGATTTTCTTAATACATTTAAAATTATTTAAACAAGTGAAGATTAACAAGAAATATAGGGTGATTATAGAGCGAACTAAAAATGAGGAGTCAAGTAAATTCTAACATTAGTACATGACATATTGACCGATGGGCTCTTCTTCAGTTCTTTGCTATTGTTTCCTTTTAGAAAAATCCTACATGATTTTTGGGATGAGCATTGTGCTCTCCTTTATGTGAAGATCTTTGAAATTTCCAGCACTTTGATTAAAAATTATGGTTTGGTAATGTGAAAGAAATTTGGGATTCTCAATAATTACAAATTAGGGCCATGCTTTTGTGTTGAAATATGCCACCATGTCTTCCCACTACCTTTCTCCCTGACACGTAACTAAACTTTTTTGGTCAAAGTCATCTCATCTTGTTAATCAAAATTTTCATTGTGGCTGTGCTCGTTCATGTTTTGCTTCTGGGTATAATACATCCATTTTGTTGATGCATGGATACTTACTTCCTGGAACGATATTGATACTGTTCTTAATCATTGCATTATTGTCACCAGGGTAAGTACGGACACCTCGTTTAGGTCTTATGATGTCTTTCTCATGTTAATATGCTTGGTAACAGGAATCTCCTTGGTTACCTTTTGCTAACCAGTAAAGAGTTGCAAGATACTCACATTGCAACTAGGTGCTTCAGCTTAGGGTCATCTGATTCTCGGAAGGAAGAGGGCTTGAAATCTGGTTATGAGATCCTTGGTGCCAGAGCAGTTGCTTGCTATACCACTGGGAACTGTGAGACATTTTCTTTCACAACATGTAGTTACCAGTGGCCATGCAGATTGGGAGTAATTCAACAACTGCAGAAGTACTATGCTCTACTTCTCCATGCCTTCTTTTTTTCAGTTATTTCTGTACTATGTACATGTTTTGCATCTGGCACTAAGCCTTTGTGGTTTGCCTGATATTCATGATCCACCATTCTGTGCACATTAAGTTCAGTCAACAAATTTGCATAGCTTCTTTGACTTTTCCTAAAAGCTTTTTGCTGTTTATCATGTTTATATGGTAAACTTTTCGAAAAGCTTCACTGCTAAGCCTTATGAATAATGTCTCTGCTGTCTCACATTCATTTACTAAATTAATTTGGAACTCCCTATTACAGATGGTTACATCAAGAACCATGGAATCATAATGCAAGGTATTTGCTGATACTTAGTTACCTGCAGAAAGCACGCGAGGAGAGATATCCTCAACATCTTTGTGTTGTACTTGAGCGGTTAATTAGTGTGGCTGTTTCCAATGAATTATTCTCTAAGAAAGACATGTCTTATCAATATCAAAAGTTCCAGATTTTACTTTGTGCTTCTGAGATCAGTTTGCAAGTTGGGGACCACATTGGCTCTATCAAGCAGGCTAAAACTGCTTCAGGACTTTCACTCCCGAATAACTATCTCTTTTTTGCGCACTTGCAATTGTGTCGTGCCTATGCCGCAGAAGCGAATTTCATTAGTCTGCGCCAAGAGTATATAAGATGTCTGGAGCTCAAAACTGATTATCATATTGGCTGGATATGTCTTAAATTCATTGAATCTCGAAACAAGCTACAGACCAATTCCACTTTATTGGCATTGAGTTTTGAGGAGTGCTCCAAAGTGATCAAGATTTCGCGGAATATGTGGATGGCTGTATATAGCTTGGTGCAGGGTCTGATTGCTGTTTGGTCCCAGGATTTTCACTGCGCAGAAGAGTTTCTTGCGAAAGCTTGTTCTTTAGTCACTACTGAGAGCTGCCTCTTTCTTTGTCATGGTAGGTGTCTGCTAAATGATTTTGCAACATTCTGAGTCTTAATGGGCACTTTTGTTCTCAATAATTTCTTTCAATTTTAGGAAAACTTTTGGTTATTGGAAGAATGAGAGAGCAAAGAAACATTTCAAGATGCTTTTGAAAATGAAAGGTTTTCTATAAAAAATAGTTATGTTCTTTTAGAAATATCTATAGAAAGTACTATTTTTTCAGCATGCTAACATTCTTTTTTTTTCTTGCCCTTTTCAAGACCCAAGAGACTTGAACTAATTTGAGCCCTAGGTGAGTAGTTTTTTTTTTGGAAAAATCAGTTCACAAACAATGCTGGATGGTTTCTATTGGGAGAAAAAGAAGAAATGAGTGTGCATGTTTATTCTTCTTTTCCCTTGTGCGGATTTATAATTATAGGCATATAACTGAGTAGTAAAACCTTTGATTGATCCAGGTGCCATCTGTATGGAGCTTGCCAGGGAGCAGTGTGATTCACACTTCTTATCGCTTGCTGTCAGAAGCCTCAAGAAAGCTAAGAAGACTTCTATTGTTCCCTTACCTTTTGTCTCCATGTTGTTGGCACAAGCAGAAGCAAGCCTTGGCTCACAATCAAAGTGGGAGGAAGAACTTCGTGTTGAATGGTTTTCTTGGCCATCAGGTTTGGTTCTTGTCTAATCCATGGGGCTGTGTGGGTGTTCACTTTTAGTGAGCAAAATTATGCCTTAGCTAACTGATCCCCAATTAGGAAAGAATCATGACCCATAAACATTATTGCCTTCGATGGTTTAGCCTTTGTGGTCTGGGAATTGGCCTGCTACCTGCTTGAGTTGATGGCCAATTTTCCAAGGATTTTCAAAACATTTGAGGCAGGAGTTTGGATATTCTGGTCTAAGGGGTCAGACCTTTTATACTGTAATCTTCTGGTTTAGTTTTTGAACAAAAACTGGTTGGTGGCAAGGTTAAAAAACTTTGCCTTTGTGAGTTAATGATCTCTCCATTGATGGGACTGTCTGGTCCAATGAAAGGGATCAACCTCGGAATGCCTCAGATAAAAATTTAAAAATTTATATTGAGGTTAGTGAATCATTTTTTGACATCGGTTATGTCTCTTGCAGAGATGAGGCCTGCTGAACTCTTTTTTCAAATGCATTTGCTTTCTAGACGCTCTATTGGTGCATCTGACTCTTTATCTGATGTGGAGTCCTGTCAGAGTCCGATGAGCTGGATGCTTCGAGCAATCCATTTGAACCCTTCTTGTTCAAGATATTGGAAAGCTTTGCAAAAGTTTTTGGACCGTCATATATGCTAAGGCAGCCCAACTAAGAAGATATGAGGGGTGGTGGTTCGATTGTGTGATTTCCTCGGGTGTAAAATGAGCGGGAACACTTGGGAATCTTTTAGACCCAATCTCTGTAAATTGTCTCCTGTTTTCCTGCAGTTGATATCAAATTACACTACGATATTAGAGTATCGATCGTTGTTAGCCAAGTGTATGCGTCGGTTGTTGAAAATTTTATCATTTGTTTGTAGCATTTAATAGAACACATTAGTGAGGAAAATGATATTAGTACCTTTAGATAGTAATGTAAAGGGAGACGAGTTGAGCTGAGTTGCTAAATATGACAGTAATGTTGGTCTGAGAGTTTTCTATGCTTAATGAAGCATGGTGGAACATGATTCATAATCCTTTGATGCTTAGGCAGTTAGGTTGTAATTACCATTGTAACCTCTAAAAGAGGTTGCTAGGGGCTGCAGCCACCCAAGAGGGAAGGGTGACGTTTTGTGACAGACCTTTTGTCGGACTCCTTCGTACTTTCTGTTGGAGAAATGATAAGGTTAGGATATTGTCCTGTAATCCAGTCTGTTTTCTGTTTAATTTATTGTCTCTGAATTTCTTGAGTGGTTTGGTTGAGACTGAGTTAACCCCAGTGACACCTGCCACACTACAAAGAACCGTGTTCCCAATAGAGATAACAGAAGATTGTGGAGGCCAAGCAACCAATGCATTACTAATATGGTAAATCCAAGATACTATTGAATTCGCATCAAGTATAAGTCGAAAAGTAATATTGTAACAATAAATGATTAGAGATGGCAAGGTGACATCTTAAGCTGAAATTTGAATTGAATCTTCTGCACTTCCAAGTGCTGTTTTCACTAACAAAATTAATACTTCCAGTTGTGTACAACTAATTACAATTTAATCTATATCCTGCTTCCGAATAAAAAGTTCAAAATAAAAAATAAGAGACGTTTCTCCTCATTACTTCCATAAAAACGGCAATATAGTTCTCCGCAACTTGCGAAACTGCCAATGCAGAAATAAAACATAAATTTACCAGACCTCAGTGTGACCCAGCTACACATTGGAATTGACCAGGACCTGGTTCCACAATGGTGAAAGGCTTGCATTTAACCGTAAAAGTTAGCACCTGACTATGTCAATCAAGCTTGCGTTTGTGGAGACGCTGCCAGCAAACTGACATAACTGCATACACGAGTCCTAGCAATACAAGAAGCAACACTGCCACAATAAATGGAAAGCAGAACAATCAGAAATACCAATAGGAAAAGATAGCAAGTACAACACAAAATCAAGGCAAGGCTTCAGTGATGTGAATATTTTCTATTACATCCAGCGCAGAATCATCAGATTGGGTTACAAGTAAACCTACATAGTAGATACAAGAAACTAAATCGCCACCAAATCTTGTGGCAAAAAATTCATTAGAAGCGCACAAAAAGCAACTATCTCAAAGGGGGGCTCTGAGTTGGAGTCCTGTACATTAGCATGTTTGCTTATATTTGGATTTGGGTTCTAAATTTTTGTCTGCTACAATTTGGCTTTCATAATTGTGCATGTAAGCAGAGGGGTTAAGTGTGGCAAGATGAGGTTTTGAGGTTGCAATTTGAAATTGTCGCCAACAAATATGCAATATTTATATCCATGGGCATGAAAATCTAAACTAGATTACAAAATGCAATGCACGCAAGACAGCTGCACCAATAACAAGACGATGAAGAATGCTATGTTTGGTACATGGTATTAGGCCTTTGGAATGGAATGAACATTCCATGGGAATGCCTATTCTAATGTTTGGTTTGCAGGATTTAAAATTCATTCCCATTCCAAAGGAATACCTAATCCCACAAATTATGGGATTAGGCATTACCAAATCCAACATGGTATTCTCCATTTCCAATCCCCTCGGTAATAGCCCACTACGTCTGGAAAAAAAAACCCCGATCACTCAAAAGAACCATGGGAGCAGTCTCTCTCGTCTCCTCTCTCTCTATCTATCTCTCTCTCACACACTCGATCTGCGTCTCTCTCTCCCAAACTCTCATCAAATCCACGTCTCTCTCTTTCTCTGAGATCTGAGACTCCATCTCTGTAAAGATTTTCAAACAAGCTTTCGATCGAGATGAACACTGCACTTTTGCTAATCTTTTTTTTTTTTTTTTTGAATTTTGGTGTGGGTTATAGTGTTTGGACTGAAAAGTTTTCGATTTTTGAAATGACAGATAATTTGTGGGTTTCGTTTTGAAGTTTTTGAAATCGTCTTTACTTAAAGGGGTTTAACTTTTTTCTGAACTGTTGCCCTTTTTGAGTTTTTGCATAAATTTTTTCAACAACTAGTAATTATTTGTTGTTGATTGCTTGTTGTATGTCTTGATTGTGGTCCTTTTAGTTGCATCTTTTTCTTTTTCTAGATGTCAGCTCCTTTCTTTTCACAAATTTTCTTCATAAGTTGTTTGACCATGTACTTGTAATGAATTGTTGAATTGATTTTTTTGGTAGATTTGTGTTTTGGGAGGTTCGATAGAATTTCAACCTGAGTTTGGAATATAATAATTTTATTTGATACTTAATTAACTAGGTTTTGAGTTATAAATTTGAAATCTGAACGAATTTTATAATGTGGGTTTTGATAGGGGAGAGGGAGAGAGAGAGAGAGAAACAAAGAGAGAGAAATTAGAGAAATGTCTAACACTTTAGATTTAGCTAATTTTAGATAAAGAAGCATCTGTTTGTGTTCAAAGTAAAGACTTTTTGAGTTGATCTGTGTTTTCTTTTTAATTTCTGTTTCTTATCAAATTTTCTGGCTGAGCCACTATCATCTGAAAGACAAAACGCACAAATATAATGTGGTTGAGTTACTACTATAAAACTCACCCTCACAGAGAAAAAGAATTACTAATTAAATTTTTTGCTCAAAGTTGTCTTGGCCTTGTATTCGAATGCATAATACAAACTGATACACATATATATAATTCATTTTTTATTGCTATTCTTTAGTTGGGTATATATTCTGTTCATCCCTCTGAGCACCCTCAATGGAAATCTAACTTGGTAATGAACTTTTGTTTAGCCACTTATGTTTTTTATGTAATTTTGTGATTATTCGTACCAATTCTTGTGTTTGACTGGCCATTGAGTAATTATTTGTATTTTGGGGTTGCTTGTTTTTGCATTAGAATTATGTACAACTCTATTTATTAGCACTTGAATTTGATTATGTATTGACCTTATTTCAATAAGAATAGTTTAAAAAAATGGCATCTTCAAGTCAAGTGGAGTCACGAGGTCCGGGTACGAATAAGAGGAAGTGGACTACTTGCTTACTGGGCTAACCTTACATTGCTTGCTAAAGGTATGAAGGAAAATAGATCTAGTTTATGAAGGAGGGAGCATTGGTTTGATGGGTTTGGTCTCTTAAGCTGTTGACTATGAATGTAACTTTAGTGCCAATTGCCTCCACAATACTCTTGATCCTTTGCTACAATACGTATTGTGAATTGGGGCACCAAAAAATTATAAATTTGCTTGAATATTTTTCTCTGACAAGAGGCTGCCACTTGCCGAGACATATTTCCCAAGACATGTAAAAATAAATTCAAATTTGATCTATGAATAGAAATTTACTTTCATACATAGTGGACTCCCAACAGAAATTAAAACTAGTATGTGACATGTCACAGTGGACATAACCATTTTTTTCTATTTTTTCTACTTACATTGATTTTGATGTTCTTTGTGAAGTTTAACATAAATCTGCTATGATTGATTACTTATTTAACATAATTGTTTTTTGTGTTTGACATACTTTTGCATATTGTATTTGTTTGTATTGTAGAGCCACAAGGGAGCATAAAAGTTTAGGGATAAATCTTTTCCCTTTTACGAGGACTTGTGCGTTATATTTGGAAAGGACGGGGCGACAAGTAGAGAGGCGCATGACCCGATTGATGTGGTGGAAGAGTTAGAGAGAAAAGAAGGAAACACTGAGCATGAGATATTCTTACAATTTATTGTATTTGTCAAATTTTAAAAATTAGGTGTATTTGTATAAAATTGTCCACATTAAAGAATTATGGTAGAAGGAATAGACACATATTTTGCAGGTTGATCATAGCCATTGTGTGTTGAATGAGTACTATTCATGAAAGATTATGTAGGATATTGATGAAAGTATCACATTTCTATTTTTTTTATTTGTTGTTTATTATTGATTTTTATTATTTTTTAGTGAATTTTTTCATTATGTGATTCTTTGTGACTTTATTTACAATATATTTAATCTAATTGGTCAAGTTTTAAAATTAACAGAAATACTCATTATAATGAAGATTTTATGATAAAAAGTTATTTTGGTAAAATTTCATTTCATTCCAAAGGAAATTATTTTATCCAAACTTTGGAATGGAATGAACATTTCATTCCAAGACTTAATCCTAATTAATTGCCAAACATTGGAATGGTAATACACATTCCATTCCATTCTCAAGTTTATTCCATTCCCATGTCTATTCCATTCCATTCCTATTTAAAGGCATTACAGCGTACCAAACGTAGCGTTACAAAGAAAAGTAAGCATATTAGATAATCATCCTGATAATAGGCTATTTGATATTCACAGTACGACAAAAAGTGACCTCAAGATTCATAAAAGTGTATTATCTGTATTGCAATTCCAATATATCAGCATCTCCCAGTTCACGAGGCAATCAAAATTTTTCAACAAGAAAATAACTTTCAAGAAGTTAGTATCATAATCAGAGATTCAGAATGCATACAGAAAACAATGCCGCAAATATCTGAGATAACATACCAGCTAAAGCAGAAAAGAACAAGATAGCCAACCGATATCGGACAATCCATGGTAGATTAAGTTCAAGAGAGCAGTGTTTTTCATATCCTCTTGCTTTCATGGCAGATTTAGGGTCTACCATTCGGCCTTGAAGTTCCAATAGCGAGACATTCACACTAGCAACAGGCAATCCTCTTACATCCCTCACTTCAAATTTCAAAGTCACAGGAGTTGAATCCCAGTTTATCTCAATCACTCCAAAATTTGATTGTCCTACATGATATTGATAACTCAGAACAATTATCTAAAGTGCACAAACTTACATAAATAATTTAAGAAAAAAGGATAAAATTTATTTTACTTTCTTATGGTTTGTCTCTTGCACATAACCCCCTCATCGTTCAAATATAAGTACGTTACTCTCAGTTATAGACCGATATGTAAATGTTACATTCACCATCTTAATTGACTATGCATGTGATGAGATACACTTGACTCGTGGGCTGATATTTTATGTCAACCTCCTCATGGAAACCTTGAATGCCTCCAACAAATCCAACTCCTCTCTGAATGTCTTCACCTATGGATCATCACAAGTTGTAACGTGCTTTTCCACCACCTCCAAGCAGTCATCTAACCCAAGGATTGAAATTTCGTTTCAAAATACCGTTTCGGTCAGCTAAAAAACGGAAACGTTTTGAAAACGCAGAAAAAATATCGAAACGTGTGGAAACACAAATACAATCTATTAATCTATAAAGATAAGCTAAATAATTGATTAATTTAACATATTTATTGTGTTAACATCCATTTATATATATTTATTGGGTTAACATCATTTCTTTATGGCAAAAATTATACATCACATGTTGTCGATTATCCCTAATTCGTTCCCCGTAGTTCCATCCAATATCACGTTCTTTTTTCTTTTTCTGAGATGATTCAGTAACCACATTTTTTCCCTTTGATGTCACATCTACAATAAATGTCATTACATTATCAAGCACATGATATTCATTCTACAAATTAAATATGACATGTATAACACTTTTAAATTAAATTATTATCCAATTAATAATATTATTTTATTATAATACTAATAATGAAGGGTATCAAATTAAATTAATGGTACTTATATATACTTAAAAATTAAATATGATTGCAGTGGATATTAAATATAATTACAATGGATATTAAATATAATTACAGTGGGTATTAAATATAATTACATTAGGTACCTGTACAGTAGTGGGGTATTAAATATAATTATAATAGGTATTAAATATAATTATAATGGATATTAAATATAATTACAGTAAGGTATTAAATATAATTATTCATACTTATAACAAAAAAAAATATAAAAGGCAGAAGAACAGTGGAAAATTAAATGTAATTATAGTAGGGTATTAAATGCAATTGTAATAGGTATTAAATGTAATTACAATGAATATTAAATATAATTATAGTGGGGTCTAAAATGTAATTATTTATAGTTAAAAAAAAGGGATAAAACCCGAACAACTGCACAGTTGAACCACACGACCGACCGACAGAGAGAAGGGCAAGAGGCGAGAGGCGTAGGCGTAGGCAATCGCGATGCCGTTGCCGGAGAGAGAGAGAGAAGAAGAAGAGAGGAGGAGGAGAAGAACATACAGCGACGAAGACAGGACAACTCTCAAGCCCTAGATCTACGTGAATAATGCTTGGATCTGCTCAAATTTAGAGTCAAAGAGGTAAGTCACAGTAACTTCTTCTTCAATTTTTGATTCGTCTGATTCCTTTCTCTCCCTCTTCTCTTTTTTTTTGTTTGGAGCTGTCAACGATTTCTGAGACTAGTTCCTTTCTCTCCCTCTTCTCTGTTTTTTTTTGCTTGAGGCTATGAACGATTTCTGAGACTGGTTTCTCTCTCTCCCTCTTCTCTGTTTTTTTTTGCTTGGGGCTATGAACGATTTCTGAGACATACTGAGAAGGAATCTGCTTTCTGCCTTTTTTTTGTTTGGCTTGGAGCTGTGAACGAATCTGTTTTCTGACTGAGTCTCTCTCTTTTTTCTTTTAGCCTGAAGTGAATCGAATATATCACTGTTTCGTCGAAACGGTCTGAAACAGTGCCGTTTCGACCGAAACACTGGAATTTTGTGATTTAACCACTATTTCGTATCGGAATGTTGAAATTCCGAAATGTTTTGAACGTTTCGACACAACATTTTGATCCTTGATCTAACTTAAATTACACATCCAAAACAACCCAAAACCAAAACAAGCAGGAGTCTCTATCTCTTATCTTCTCTCTTTGTTATTAGTCTACAAAAACCATAACCCATCACCATCGTCACTTGTTATCACCTCCCATTGTTCAAGGTCGCTGTAGATGACTCGAAGGGCACTAAGACGCATCCATTGTAGCGTTGCTGACTGGTATTGAGCAATACACACGAAATGCTAGCATAAAGAAAGTTGAACATAATGAGATATTTAGGTCATACTGTAGCATTACATAACTGAAAGTCTTAAAGACGTCTCAAACGACTCGATCAAGTCGTATGAGACTCATGGTTAACATGAAACGAAGAACAATATCAGATCTAAAGGTGTCAAGTCGTGTCTGTCTCGAGTGATACTTTGAACCATGCTACCACCTCCATCATCATCCCCAGACAACCATATTCACTAGCGGCACCAATCACAGCTACCTCCGTCACCATCCTCCAACCCATTCTCTCTCACCAACCCTACAACCCATCACCACATGGTCTACACCAACCAATCACTACCATTATTGCCACTATCACCACCCTCCATTAGCACCACATTTAACTATAACCACAACACGACCATAATCACCACCACTAATTGTCCTTTCAACCCACTCACCACCACCGTTTCATCACACGTGTATAAATGAATCCATTCTTAAGGAAACATATCTCTCTCTTAATAGGAATTCTCGCATATATCAAATCTGTTAACAAAAACATGGGATCTATTATATGATAGTGTCTTTTGGACTTTTTTTTTCGTGGGGGTGGACATCGTGGACCAAAATAGAATAGGCACAAATGATGACAAGAATTAATTGCCCTCAATTACTCCAAACCTAAAACACAAGGCAGTTTGGACAGAGAAAATAGTATTTTGGTGATTTTCCCTCTTTCTCCTTTCTGGTTACGAGTGTGGATGGGTGTTAATTGACATTGATGGAGATCAATAGTAATGGTTTTGATGATTTGATTGGGTTTTATTAATGTGGCACCTGCACATATTCAAAACATATGGTGGGAGAACGAATAATTGATTTATCATTAAAATCAAATAAGGTGTTAATGACTCTTACGGTGGTTGAATAAATACACGTATACACCTTTATATAGTGTATTGTTATTTAAAGTCATCAGTTGGCACCATTAACAAGTCAATATGTGCATTGGTCCAGAAACCATATCAAGATTACAGGCTTATAGCAAGTCATAAAGGGGTAAAATGAAATTTGCCCAAGAAAAAATAAATAAGAGCATACCATATATGCATGACTTGTACCTACAACTTTTGTTCATTACTCTCATTGTAGTTGGCATCAACCATGCCACAAATCTCACGATGAAATGTAACGGTGGTGGGACTGCCTTTTCAACAGCTTGAGTGAGCCCACTTGAGGTTATATCATACAGGGGATATCGAGTAGCGCAGTCGTATCGTGTTATTTCTCCAAAATGAACATCTCCACTTATGAAGAAAACCCCATCCCTCTGCAAAAAAAAAAGATAAATGCAAAATTGGGCACTATATAAATAAATCAATTTACATGTTGCCAATTACCAATAACAGATATGTTCCACTATGGAGCAGAATGTAACTAAAGAACAAAAGTTTTTGAATGCAGTTATAAGTAAACCTACTCCTACCCACATAAGTTGGAGAATAAGCAGAAGATTATCACCTTACTATCAGATATTAACTTGAAAATACGATTCCTTTCCTTTGGGAAGCGCCCCCAAGACTCCATGTAAAACAAAGGGCCAGTGACGGCGGAATGATTTGATATAACCTGAATGTAGAAAGTGAAGTGCATAATAACCCAAATACAACAATATAACACAGAATATAATCTTGTGTACTAACAATATATGAAGCCGGAAACTAGAGTGCTTATGGAAGTAAAACTAGATCCATGTAGCATGTCTTCCATTCAGCTAAGACCACCACAGAGCAGTTCATGTACAAATCTCATAACTTTCAATTCTTTATCTGACACTAACTGCGTGATGATGCGCACAACTAGGAAAACTTTGCCTCATACGGCATTACGATCATCTCTCTCATTTAATCAATTTTCAAGGCATTGAAAGATTTCTGAACTGCTACCACAGGATCAGGCTCACCTCTAAAGAAGCCAGTTTCGGTCGCTTACCTCTCACTACTATAATAGCCTGTCTCACTACTCCCTGTTTGTGGCTGAGAGACATAACTATTGACATCGGCATTTTGCTACATAGCACTAGCTGTGTCCCGCAAAGTCTGAAGCAACTCAACACTTACCTCCCCAGACATAAGCTACCAGGTCCATGCTGGCAAGGTAAACTACTTCACGCTTAGTTAAAGGAGATCAAGTTATAGAACTAGCACATATAGCCTAAACATTTGTACCCATTTAAGTCTCTAACCATACCTAAGCTCTTATACCAAGCAATTTTACCACTGACCCATTAATTCACCAACACAAACAATCACTTCAGCAGAAATTGAACCAACCAACTCATGAGGTACATGTAATCAACTATGAACAACTATTCAAATGAAAGTTCAATTTACATATCTACATGCACGATTCATGATCAAACCTTCCATCTAAGACCATATTCAAGGATTTATAGCCAATATCAACATGAAACATACACCTGCAACAAGTTCATTCATGTGAATTTGAAAGAGAACAAAGCTCTTGTCAAATGGCTTCTCCTTCACTTGTTCTTGCTTAGCTTAGGTTGACTTCACTCTAAGTTCTCTCAATTGTCACATTTGTGGCTAGCGAAGTGAGCCCCCGTAATACATGAATTAAATAGGCCAGTCCATCATAGTTATTAACATCAAAATAAATTCAGCCAATGAAGTCTGGTAGAACTTGAAAGCAACCAACTTGGATGTAAATAGTGCTTTCATTGTGTTACACCTAAATGGTTATTATAGCAAGGAACATGAAACTAAAATCCAGAAAACAAAACTCGATATATCATCATGGAAAATTAGTTAGTTTCAAATTGCAAAACATATATAAAACAAATGGTATCATCTGATTCTGGAGTATTCCATAATATCCTTCACTAAATCAAATATTCTGGCTTTCGTCTGTTCAAGGCTCCACAAAGTACTTAAACAATGATAATGTTGCCAGTGTTTTAGTCCAACCAGAAACTCCATTTCATTTTGTAATGGAGCAATCAACCACGTGCATGCATAAGGCTGGAAGGAGGTGGCCTTGGGCCAATGGCTGATTCTAGAGCAGCTCCAAGTGTAGTTCTGAAAGCACTGGTGGCAGCCTGGGTTACAACAATCAGTACAAAATACACAACCCCCTTGATGTGAGCCTAAACCAGGTATATGTGGTTATACTACTTGTTCGAGATATATATAATATGCAGTTAAACGCCACCGACAGACTCTTTCAGCTTCCTCCTACTTCTTTTTAGTCTCTTTTTTTTTGGGAGGCGATTGAGGTGCGTTCAATACAGGGGATTGATTATAAACCATTATATACTAATAACAAGATAAAAATTCAAATACCACATAACAAAACTCCTTACTCACAAGAAAAAGCAAAACTGCAGGACAATAAAGAATGGAAAAAAAATCAACGATATAAAAACCTATTCATCTGCTCTGCTGTGAAGGAATTGCAAAGTCTTAAGTTATGTGTACTGGAAAAAAGAAAACAACTGGCTCAAAGACTAAATTCTGGTGCTTACTTGCCTCAGATACAGACCCTAAATAACAAATAAGGGGGACCAAAATGAACTCACGGAATGAGCTCCCTCAGAATGTAACATTAATCTAACACTATAATAAGCAGACAGTGCCTAAACAAGCTGCTTTTCATCACAGAAAATATCCATTATTCCCGAGTATATAGGTGGCTTATAGAGTCATGTTTAGGGCTTGCCTTCTCATTTCACACAAGTGTTGCACAACCTTCAAAAAGAAGTATTTATTAGGATAACACCAGCAGAAACCAACTCAATGATATTCCATACCACATGCCCGAATTATGTTCTGAAACTTGAAATGTGTGCATCTTGCAGCTTCAGGCTCATGAAATTGCTAGCCAAGTGCCCTAAGGTTCTGATCAATCTCTAAGTTAAGAAAAAAAATTCTTTAATACCTGAATAGAAGAGCCAATAATAGTAATGGCCGATACAGGACCATTCAACTCTTTCTGTAACCATATCCATTGCGAACTCCCCAAAATACTTCCATCGCTAGACAAAGGGTCTCTGTGGTATCTAGTGTCTAAAAGCAAAACCTGAAAAAGTTTAGTACCCAAACTTAGAACCGGGGATTTAAGTAGGTCTCCATTTGTATGGAAAGAAAATGGTTTACCATACAGACGTTAACACGGATCACAAGTAAGAGTTTGACCCAAAACAGCATACTGAGTATTAACCTACCAGAAAATTAAATGTGTCTCCTGGAGAATAGCTTAAATTCCGTAAAAAGAATTGGAGCAAAATTCGTAAATTAATAATTTTTATACCTTGATTTGTCTACCCACAGGACCAAATGTATATGATGTGTAGACACCAGCTTGACTGCGCCTACAACAATAGAGCCATAGTGAGTGGTTCAGCAGCAGCACTCCTCATAAAAAACAAGCAAATTGGGCATGTTAAACCAAATATGGAATAGCACTTGTCCATCCTGATGCTCAGACCACCATTAAATACCCTACTTCTTTTTTTTGAGGCAATGCTTGGGTGCTATTACGGAAGACTACAAGTGCTCTTTACATTTGATATAACTTGGCAAATCTTAACCAATTAATTGAAGGATATAAAAAATAATAAAATGTAAATAAATCGGAACTGTGAATGAGTGCTCACCGTGGACTATCCTGGGGTTCATCCAAGAAATCCAGTAGAAGCCTTTGATTAATGATTTTCCCGTTAAATTCTTTTCCTGCATCGTTTAATCCATAATCATGGTCATCCCATGTGCCGATGATCTACAACATAGACGAGGTTAGACAGTAGTGGAAGCGGTGGAAACAAGTGAAGAATATGAATGAGATGGATATAAATAGGGGGCCACTAGCTAGAGTATTCAAAATTCTATCATTTACAAAATAAATGATGATAAACTGTTTAATTATTATGGTGTTATAGATGTGGTTTTGTGGGTGTGCACATGAAATAAATAGTAAGAAAATATATAAGTAAGAAAATTTAGGACCTTGGTGTTGTGCCGAAGACGGGAATAAGCAGGATTGGTCTTGGCCATGTGGTATCTTGACAGCATTTCATGCTCAGGGGAAGAGACAAACCTGGGAACATTCTTCCAAGGCCCGATTGTCCTTTGCTTTCCAAATAACTTGAAAGGACGCCTAACATCTCCATAAATGTTGTCACCAAGCCAAATAAAAACTTGGGGATTATAGTCGATTATTGCATCCCAAATAGGCTGCCAGCCACAAATACACAAAAATGAAAACAACCAATGGTATATTCATGATCCCATCAATATCAGGGGAAAGGTCTTGGCCGAGCTGAGAGAAGGCGACTTAATCATGATCCAGCACTGATATACATACAATATAAATGAAAATTTTTAAAATTAAAAAAAAAAAAAAAAAACCAAAAGAAGATGGGGAAAATAAACCTAAGAGCGCGCGCGCGCGAGAGAGAGAGAGGACAAACCTGGGGAGCACTTTGGTTGGAGCAGGATCCAAAGGCAATTCGTGATACACGAGGAGGTTCTTCTTTTGAAGCATATGATGCAGCAGCAGACGCCGTCATGACGACGACAACTCCCCAGACCAACCGCAATGACACCACCACCATTGTCGTTATGCGCATTGACATCTAAGACTCGAAGCGCTAGCAAATCAATCACCTCTTTTCGTCAGTTATATTATATATATGGACTTCACCACGATATCTTAAAAAAAACACTGGTACCACACCTCTAAAATTTATTTATTTTTTTAATGAATAAATTTTATTATTTTATTTTTATAATTTTTATAAATTATTTTATAATCAAAAAATTTATTATTTTTTTGATTAATTTATCACATTTGTAAAAATTTTTATAATTGTTATGGATATTCTTATCACTATTATACGTATTTTTATCATATTTGTGATAATTATTTTTTATCTTTTTTTAAGTATAAAAAAAATTATCACTTTTATAAGTAATTTATCATATTTATGGATATTTTTACTTCACTTATAAATTTTTTTACCATTATTGTGGTAAGTGGTAATTATTTTTTATTAATTTTTTGAATAGCGTAATAGTAAAAAAAATTCTTAAAAATATGATAAAAATTATCACGTGGTAAGGTAGCGAAATTCAATATATACATTCCGCACCCAAAAAATGGGAGGGGTAATCTTGTCCGGAAGGACTTGAACAAAAAGGGACCAAATCTTGATTGGTTTGACTTGGACCACCCAAAACAACAGTCACTGTAAATGTAAATGCAAATACTTACGAATGTAAGTATTCATTTGGAATTTGTAAAATTGTATGTTGAATTTATCAATGAATAGTTTTCCATAATAAGATTAAATGGAATAGAGAGGGACGAAGATTAATAAGCAAATTTTTTATATTAGTTGATGCACACGTGTATTACACGTGTACTTTTTTTAAAGTAAAATATTGTATCTCAAATATAGATTTGTTTTTCCCAAAATCTACAATTTTGTGAACATTGATGCTCACTCTTGATCTTATCTTAGCACATACCCACAACTTAGATATTATTTGATAGTTGTAATCAACTCAAGCATATGAAACCAAAAAATAGAAATTAATGCCTATCACTTAAATACTTGAGAAAAAGAACATTTAAAACTCTTCTTGCACCCGGATACTCATGTTTAGCATTTATTTACCATCATGAAATTTTATCTAGAACAGAAAGAATAGAAACTACTTAAGGATTATATAACGAATTACAAATACCTTTAGAATCAAGTCAAATTTTTTTTTTTTGGTTTGAGAGCATAGCAAGAGAGTCCTCAAGATATGACTTATCTAGAATCTAGAAAGATAGTACTAACTCTCCCCCCCCCCGGGGCGGAAGTAATGCAACCTATCTTCAATGCCAAGACAATGTCAAAGACCAGAACCAAATCATGTAAGAATATCCACATTCAAAAAATTCTTACAAAACCCCTTTTAATAAGTTTCTTTTTCTTGGCTAGGGGTTTAACACGTGGAGAAAATCTTGTAAATTTGAGAAGATAAGTTTATTATTGTCTCCCTAGATTTGAGACTAATATCATTGCAAAGTATGACTACATCTCAATCAAAACACCCATATAAGACCTTTTGGTTCCAGTGATTGGGTATTCGAGCTTCCTTGCTTCTTGCTTCCAATTTGTCCAAGAGAAATGAATTTATTACCATGGATGACTATCTGTATATCATAGATCCAATTCAAATAACTCGATCCCTACAAACAAACAAACAAACAAAAAGTCGACAAATAAAAATAATCGAGTAAAATGACAAAAAGATTCAAGAAAATTGCAACAAATTCCAATTTGGAACTTAAAAAAATCTGAGTTTCAACAATAAAATAAATCATGATAGTTTCAACTTTGTTGCATAGTCAACCATGCACATAGAAACATGACTATAACCAATTGACATGAAAAAAGGAAATAAATGAGAATGAAAAAATAATAAAATCTAAAATATCAATATGTAGCAAGGAAACTGAAGAGATAATTATGAAATATGAATGAAAGAAAAGAACAAAGAAAAGCAAGGATAAGAAATGAACTGAGAACAACAAAGGAAAGAAAAGGAAAAAGGAGGGGGCCACTCTCTGTTTTTTTAATTAGAAACATGAGGTTGAACAATTTTGTCAATTGTCATTACTTGAGGGACTAAGATCAATAGTGTATTGTCACAATGACATTAGCTCGCCTACACATGTATCAAGTGACAATAAGAAACAAAAAAAAGTTAATTGTCCCTTTCTTTAGAAATTGAAAAAAATGAGATAAGAACACGCTAAAAGCAAAAATATAGTCATTATCACCAACACTCCCACAGCTCTTCACGAATTATCCTTCTATAGCCTTAGAATCAATTTGTAAAAATGAAGCATGGACAATGATAATATATCGGTGTTAAAAAAATCAGACTATTAAATAAGCAAACAAATTTAGATAATGACTAAAATATGGTATATAATTGAAGAAAGAAGTTAAGACAAAATTGCAAATTTTCTGGCCCCTTTTCTAAACTCCCATGTAGTCAGCTTATTTGATGTACAGTTTGTGGAATAACTCTTTTATAACACAATGACATGAAGCCAACCAAGCAACTCAAATCAATATTGAGGTTAATTCAGGCTTCGTTCAAGAATAATTTTTACAACTGCATCGATCAATATTCGTTATTTGTTCCATTTTCACTATCAAATTGGCAAAGACTTACATAAATATTCGTATGTCTTTCAAGTTCTTCTGGCAGTCTTCAACATCTTATTTTTGTTCATTCTTTCCTCAAGCCATGGATTTGTCGAAATCTGTTGTACAAAGTCTATAAAATTACAAGAGGTTAATGACTAAACCCAAACATTAGGGAATTGATTTGTTAATAAAAACTCATTACCTGATGAAGCAAGTTATGTAATGCCAAGACACAAAAAGTAGTTGGCATTTGACAAAGAAGGCCGAACATGGCAGGAGGAGTAGAACATGGGTTGTATGAAGAAGCTCTTAAATCTGCCACTAAAAAGTTGTAGGGTAGGTTAAATTAAAGAGAGAGAGAGAGACAGAGAGGGGAAGGTGAAGAGGGGGGCTTAACGTTTTGTTCTGGGTAGATATGTGAATATGCATGAGAGACAGAGAGGGGGAAGGTGAAGAGAAAGGGCATGACGATTTGTTGTTGGCTGATCTATTAATAAGCAGGGAAGAGAGAGAGTCTGTGAGAGAAAATAGGGGGAGAGAGAAAATAGGGAGAGGGAGAGTAATGGCAGAGTAGTAAATGGAAATAATTGGAGTAGATAATTAGGTTTAGTGTGGAATTAACTCTAAGAGTAATACTATTTGGACCTAATTGATTGAGGATAGAAGAGAAAAATAAAATTAGTGTGGCATTAACTTTGAAGGATAAAGATGACTTAGTTGTAGTTTTAGAAGGCAAAAGTGGAAAAAAAATATTTTTCATATATCCCCACTTTTTTAAGTAGTTAGTTGGTGCACACGTGCGTTAGTTGGTGCACACGTGCGTTGCACGTGAACAATTTCGATTTATAATTTTTGATTCTACATTAAGTTATCTTTGTCTACTTTTATGACTTTATTGGGCCATCTGTGGAAAATTAGAATGTTGTTACTACAACAAACTAATAAGTGAACATAAAAATACAAGAAAGGTTAGAGCATTGCTTTGAGATGGGGAGTGAGGCAACAAAATAAAGCTTGAATAATTCAGGAATAAGTGAATGATAAATAAAACTGTATTGTCCAAATTTATTTACTAAATCTTGTATCACAAATAATGTGTCAAAATCCTATTCATTAAATGTTTTGTGGAATTAATGAACGTCACTAATCCAACCATCCATATTGATTTGGAATACAAAATTTGGTAAATAATTTGATCTGCATAGCATTGCTCGTGAACGATTGCACAATGGATTGATTTAAAAAACAAAGCTTCGATATGTTGTGTCTGTCAAAACTAAGCCAACGTTTACAGTGGTGCATACAACAAAAAACTCAAATTTTCATCATCATCCATACACAATTATAATATTTAAGGAATTGAAAATCATCACTGCAAGGAAACAATTGTTGGCTTTATGAACTGACATTATCAAAGTAGAATTTAAATATTTACTTCAGATGGTTTGCTTTGAAGAACAAAGAAACTTGGATTCTAGTTTGAGAATTTGTTTAGGTAGATGCATTAACTGTCCTGTGATTCTCAAATGCATTAACTGTCATATGAGCTTGGATTCTAGTTTGAGAATTGGTTGGATGTTTTGTGGAGTTAATAGATCCCTCATAAATTATGCATTAAAAAATAGTTTGTCCACTTGCAGTCAAACCCAATGACACTTGGGCACTGATTAACAGATTATCAGTTGCTTTGATTAATTCACTAAATATATCTGATTCTACTATCAATTTACATACTTTCCATGCAAAAAATAGAATGCAAAACCTGAGATTCTGATCATTTTAATTCAATGAAAGGACAAAGGATACAATGTGATGGTCCAAAATAAAGAAATAGGCTTGCATTTTATGTATGATAATTGTGATTGGAACTTTTTCAAACCAAAACATTTTGCAGCCATGTCAACCTTAAGCAAATAGTAATTACGATTAACGACAATCAACAAAAGTTAGAATCACCCAACTGAATTATGTGATCTATTTCTATTTGGCACTGTAAGGGCTTTGTGGTGCAGGGGCATGAACACCAGGAGCTCAAACCTTTGTCTAATGAGCCTTCTCATTTATGTTTGGTATTGTTCTTTCCCACAGATTTGTCAAGTCCTTTATCATCCAAGATATGATGATTACAGGTCTCAATGTAAAGGGTACCTATATTCAATGGATAATGAACAAAAAAATCAGAGGTAAAGATGGTGGAATGGTGCTAGACCTAAACAAAAATAATGACAAAATTAAGTAAAAGAAAAGGACCACATTCAAATCAAAGAACTGCCTTTCACATTTACAGAATGTTTCAAAAACCAATGACCAGATTTCTTAGGTTCCCAAGCATGGATGAATTAGAAGAGATCTATGCAATCATTTTTAATTCCACCTAAATTCCAAAAAAGTGGAAGCAACAAATTTCAAGAATTTTATTTTTAAATGGTAGAATCAAAAGTCAATAACTGCTTTTTTTTCTTTCTTTAAAAAAACTCTTTCTCACTCTCACATGACTAAGCACACGGAATGAAGATAGATCGGGACTGAAATGATGAGTAAAAATTAGTGCAGATTCATACTAGAGATAACAATATTACAATTTAATTTCATCATACCAGATATAAAAGTGTTGGTTGAGGCAAGTGCGTCAACATGCCAGCTCCTAAAGCAGTTACCAGTCCAATTGCATATCTAGAAAAGGCATACCAAATGTATTTGTGTCCCTTATAAGAAGGAATATCCAATAGATTCATAGAATCCTTGCTCTTGTGATCAAAAGAGAGAACTAATGCCAAAAGCATAGAAGGAATGGCTTGCATAACCAACACAATACAATTACAAAAGATTAAAAGTTTGTCATCAGCTTTATCAATTAAGCATAACTCACACAATAAGCACAAGTATCAAACGATTATGTCCTTAGGCAAATTCACATAGATTACCTAATACATAATATATATACCAAGTACTGACTAATAAACCAATTTCATCTCTATTCAACTCAAGAATGCACTGTATCCATTATCTGAAATTGGCTTCTAAATCCTGTTGTCATTATACACTATCTTGGGTTCATATTTTGAATATAAGGGTGTTTAGGCAGCACTAAACAACTAAAAACTAAGAATCTGTATGTAAAGCAAGCCAAATACATGCAAAAAAAATCAGTTGTTCAATACTAGAGAATAACAAGTATACAACTCACCAGCAATCAACATGCAGTAAGGTCCCAAAAAGCATGTACTACACTTGTTAGATGGTAGTAAAAATATATGTTGTCCAAATAAACTAAAAACGACATATCTAGTATGAATAAAAATATTAAGCTTACTGATGATGCCTAGAATAAATCCTATATACGAGCTCGGGAGAGGAGGTCAGACAAGGAGGTCAGTTCAGGAGGCCAGACTGGACATCTATAGCTAGGGGGTGCAGACCTTGGGCTCCCCTCAGACAGGACAAGAAAGGAAATGTGAAGGAGACAACCGGCTAATAGAAAGCACTCCCAGAAGTGGTAGGAAGCTATAATCAAGGCACAGAATATCAACCGACCAAGATTTTCTCCTAAAATCATGGAGGATCCCACGGATGAAGGCAAATATCTCGGTGTAGATCCCTTAGAAGATAGGAATTGCACTATAAATATTGTATTATATCTTCATTGCAAAACACAACGCCATATACCCAAGAGGCAACCCTAGAGGCTACAGAACCAGATTCATGAGAAAAAAACCCTAGAGGCTACAGAGCCGTAGAAAAGCTTGAATTCCTTTGATATTGTGCGGAATAAGCCTTCAAGTGATCAATAAAGAAAAAGGAGCAAAAGTCTCCATTGAAGAGTGGACTAGCCGAGCTCCACAGCCGGTGAACCACTATATATCTTACCGTTTTTATTCCCCTGGATTCCCCTGAATATTCAATTGCAAATCACGAGAGCCATATAGCTCAGATCCATCTCGATCATCACAGTTTGTACGCCCCCTATTCATATGAGGTGAAAAAGCACCATCAGTTTGGCGCCGTCTGTGGGAACGATTGTTCTCATCTTACAAATAAGCTGATCAACCAGTGATTGATGGTCTCAACCCACAATATGAGTAGAAGTCAAGCAAATCTGCCTCGGGTCATAGATCAGCCTGACGCTGACAACAACAGACAGTACGAAAATGTCCCAGAGATAGGTCCCCCTGTAAGGGATCCCCCCATCAACAACGAATTGGCAGCTCTATGCCAAGCCAATGAACGCTTGGTGCAGCAAAACGAAGAACTCATGAAGCTTCTCCAGCGCCCACATGAGGCGCAACGGGCCCAAGAAGGCCAGTACAATCCCCCATTGAGGGAGCAGCCACACCTCGACCCCCTCAGGGAAGCCGATAAAAGGGGCGAAAATAGCCCAGCCATGGGGGAAATTCCCCCCTTTAGGAATGGTCACAACGAGGAACACAGCCAGAACGACGAGGGAGAGAGAGATGACCTCTTCCCCTACCAGCAGGAGAGAAGAGAACAATACTGGGAACACCGTTTCAGGGGCCTCCAGCAAGAGCTCAACCATATGAAAGAAGCTGTAAAAGGCAAGGCTCCAGTAACAATGGACGCCCTTGTACAGCAAACTGAGTCCCCATTCACCACGGGAGTGTTACGTTTCCCCCTCCCTCCAAAGTTCAGAATGCCACAGGTAGAAATCTTCGACGGGACAAAAGACCCCGTAGATCATCTCAACACTTACAAGAATCAGATGGAGTTGCACGGATACCAGGATCCAGCGCGCTGCAGGGCCTTTGCTATTACCTTGAAAGGCTCAGCCCTGACATGGTTCAATAGACTTCCCCCAGCCTCCATCTCGTCCTTCAAAGAGCTCTCCATAGCTTTCGTACCTCACTTCATAGGAGCTCGAATCTATAGGAAGCCGAGCTACCATCTCCTGAACGTGAAGCAAGGATCAGACGAGAACCTCAGATCTTATGTCCAGAGGTTCAACTCAGAATCTTTGAAAGTGGACATCCCTGACGAAAAGTTTGCCATAACCGCCTTCATTGCGGGGCTCGGGGTACAATCAAAAGACCTGATGTTCTCTATATCGAAGAACCCTCAAGCAAGTATGGCCGAGGTGTTAGCCAAAGCAGAGAAGTATATAAATGGGGAGGAAGCACTCCTTTCGAAGATAGGGAGCTCCTCATCACGAAGAGAGAAGGGAAAGGAAGAAAAGAAGAGGGAGAGAAGTCCCAGGAAAGATAAGGAACGAGGCAGGTCTCCAAGACGGGATAGAGACCGTTCCCCAAAAAGGAGAGGCAATGTGAGAGATCGCCTGGGGCCCCCACAGCCAGATCTGCAACCAAGGTATCCACCCCGACACCTAACTCCCCTCACCGCCTCTATATCGCAAGTCCTGCATGAGGTACAGAACGAGAAGTTCATCAGATGGCCGCCTCGAATGAAGGCAGATCCAGCGAAGAGAGATCCCACCAAGTACTGTGAATTTCACCGAGACCACGGCCATCACACAGATGATTGCATTCAGCTAAAGAGGGAAATAGAGTTTCTGATCCAGCGGGGGCAATTACGTCGCTTCGTGGCCCAAGAATACCCAAATCGAGCTCTTCCACCTCCCCCACCTCAGCAGCAGGCCCCTGCACAACACCAACAACCCCTGGGAGAAATCAGGGTGATATCAGGAGGATTTACAGGAGGTGGGGAGTCCAGTGCTGCCAGGAAAGCACATTTGCGCAGGATCCGAGGTGATGAGATACATGAGATATGCACTACAACTAAGATACCCCGGCAAGACACTACCATAACTTTTTCAGACTCAGATTTGGAGGGCTATCACCATCCCCATGATGACCCATTGGTAGTAAGAGCCATTGTGGCTAATAGGACAATACACCGGGTTTTGATAGACAACAGGAGCTCGGCAGACATCATTTTCGCATCTGCATTTGACAAGATGGACATAGGAAGGGAGAAACTGGAGCCAGTGAGTGCCCATCTGTTAGGATTTTCAGGAGAAAGGGTATTGCCTTTGGGATCAATTCAGCTCGTACTCACTTTGAAAATTCTCCCTGTCAGGCCACCACAACCGTAAGATTCCTGGTGGTTGATGCCCCTTCAGCATATAACATGCTGTTAGGGAGACCTTCCCTAAATGCAATGAGAGTCATCCCCTCGGCATACCACCTCGTCATGAAATTCCCTACAGAAAATGGGATCGGAATGGTCAGAGGAGATCAGCGCGTGGCTAGAGAATGCTACATGGCTTCTATGAAGCGGAAAGAGGTGGAAAGCATACAACTGGACGAGCTCGATATGAGGGATGAGCTGGGAACCAGACCAACACCATCAGAAGAACTCGAACCCATCCAGCTCGACGAGGAGGCAGACCACCTGGTCTACGTCGGATCTAGATTAAGCAAGGAAATTAAGGATCGACTTATACTATTCCTGAGGGAAAACTATGATGTATTCGCATGGAAACAGGAGGATATGGAGGGTATCGACCCTTCGGTTATCACGCACAAATTGAATGTGAATCCCACTTACAAGCCCGTAAAGCAAAAAAGGAGGAGCTTCGCCTCAGAAAGACAGAAGGCAATCAATGCGGAGGTCGGCAAACTTCTCCATGCCAAGGCAATCAAGGAAGTGGACTATCCCGTCTGGCTAGCCAACGTGGTACTCGTCAAAAAGACCAATGGCAAATGGCGGCTCTGCATCGATTTCACTGACCTCAACCGAGCATGCCCGAAGGACAGTTTTTCTTTACCTCGGATCGACCTCATAGTGGATGCCACAACTGGCCACGAGCTCCTCAGCTTCATGGATGCCTTTTCTGGCTATAATCAAATTAGAATGGACCTCAACGACCAGGAGAAGACCTCTTTTATCACAGAACAGGGGACGTATTGTTACCAAGTCATGCCCTTTGGTTT
>CM042184.1:53911634-53933803 GCA_023539305.1 Ilex asprella
CGGTTGGTGAACCGAATGTTCCAAAAACAGATAGGGACATCCATGGAAGTCTACATCGATGATATGTTGGTAAAATCCTTAAAGGCAGAACTCCATATTGCGCACCTGGCTGAATCCTTCCAGATCCTTAAGAAATATAAGATGAAGCTCAACCCTGCAAAATGTGCATTCGGGGTCTCAGCGGGGAAGTTCCTGGGTTTCATAGTCAATAGCAGAGGGATTGAAGACAACCCGGAGAAAGTTAAAGCAGTGCTAGATATGCAGCCTCCGTCCCACACCAAGGAGGTGCAACGCTTGACAGGCAGAATAGCTGCCCTGAGCCGTTTTGTGTCTAGATCGAGCGACAAGTGTCAGCCATTCTTTCACGTCTTGAAGAAGGCGTTTCAATGGGACACACAGTGTGAAGAGGCGTTCAGAGCATTGAAGAGATACCTGAGCTCACCGCCGGTTCTAGTAAGCCCGATGGAAGGAGAGGTCTTGACCCTCTACTTAGCTGTTTCAAACTTCTCAACTAGCGCAGCATTGGTTGGAGAGCGAGACAGAGCTCAGCACCCAGTCTACTACTGCAGCAGAGCTCTGAGGGGAGCCGAGGAGAGATACCCAAAGATGGAGAAACTTGTCCTGGCCTTAGTCACAACAGTTAAGAGGCTTAGGCCCTATTTCCAGGCTCATACCATCGAAGTTCCAACAGATCAACTAATGAGACAAGTGTTACATAAACCAGAATCTTCTGGAAGTCTGGTGAAGTGGGCAATAGAGCTCAGCGAATTTGATATCAGGTATAAACCAAGAACTGCTATCAAAGGACAGATATTGGCAGATTTCATCGCGGAGTTTACGGTGGCGACACCAACCGACTTTACAGAGTCTGTCCCCGACCTCCCTGTTTGGAGACTTTCAGTGAATGGAGCAGCTACTGCACAAGGAAGCGGCGCAGGCCTAATCCTGACCTCTCCCGATGGAATAGATGTCGAGTATGCCCTCAGATTTGGATTTAAGGCTTCAAATAATGAAACTGAATATGAAGCTGTTATAGCCGGACTTAACCTGACTCACTTTATGGAAGCTGAACATTTGGAGATCTGCAGCGATTCCCAACTAGTGGTGAAACAAATAGAAGAATCATACGAAGCCAGAGGTGAAAAAATGATCCTTTGCCTCAGAAAAGTACAACAGTTGATTAAAAAATTTGTACAGGTAAAGATCAGTCATGTGCCCAGGTCGGAAAACTCACGGGCAGATTCCTTGGCAAGACTAGCAACTGCCTCTCAGGAAAGCCTTGACAGGCTGATACCAGTGGAGCACCTACCAAGGCCCTCAGTGAGCATTGAGGAAGATGAAGTCCTCACCATCTCAGATCAGTCCTGCTGGATGGATCCCATCATAGAGTATCTACGGGATGGGGCTTTACCTAGTGACCCCAAGGAGGCTTCCAAGCTAAAGTCCAGGTCAGCCAGGTTTTCTTTGTTACAGGGAAGCCTGTATAAACGAGGCTTCTCCGTACTTCTCCTTAAGTGCGTAGGGGATAAAGATGCGAACTATATACTCAGAGAAGTACATGAGGGGATCTGCGGCAATCACATCGGAGCAAGGACATTGGCAGGGAAGGTACTATGACAAGGGTACTACTGGCCCACCATGCTCAAGGATACCACTGAATTGGTAAAGAAATGCAAGACTTGCCAAGAACACGCCAACATGTCCCACTGCCCACCTGAGCTACTGACTTCAGTGGTAAGCCCCTGGCCATTCCAACAATGGGGGCTGGACATACTTGGGCCCCTTTCTACTGGCATGGGGCAGTGTAAATTCGCTATTGTGGGAGTAGACTACTTCACCAAATGGGCAGAAGCTGAAGCATTGACAATAATAACAGAGCAAAAGATACAAAATTTTGTTTAGAAATCTATAATTTGCAGGTTCGGAGTTCCCAGGGCAATCGTATCTGACAACGGAAAGCAGTTTGACAATGCAAAGTTCAGGGAATTCTGTGCTGAGCTCGGAATAAAGAATTATTTCTCAGCTCCGGTACACCCCCAATCCAATGGGTAAGCAGAAGTTACTATCAGAACCCTAAAAGCTGCCCTAAAGACCAAGTTAGAAAACCTGAAAGGAAAGTGGGTGGAATGCCTCCCTGAAGTATTGTGGGCCTACAGGACCACCACCAGGTCAGCGACCCAGGAAACCCCGTTCTCTCTAGCTTTCGGAACTG
The DNA here is from genome assembly GCA_023539305.1 of Ilex asprella. Lineage (NCBI taxonomy): Eukaryota > Viridiplantae > Streptophyta > Magnoliopsida > Aquifoliales > Aquifoliaceae > Ilex > Ilex asprella. The sequence continues at coordinate 53,913,847 of CM042184.1, forward strand.
AAGCAGTGGCACCAGTGGAGGTGGGACTCCATTCTCCTAGGGTTGAATTCTCCGATGCTGAGCATAATGATGAATCTCTCGTGTTGAACCTCGACCTCCTGGATGAGAAGAGAGACATAGCGCTCCGTCACACTCAAGACTACCAGAGGAGAACTGCGAGGTATTATGACCGAAGAGTTAGGCATAGGAGCTTCAAAGCAGGGGACTTGGTGCTTAAAAAGCTCCTACTTGCCAGAAAGGATCCCACTCATGGAAAGCTAGGACCAAATTGGAAAGGGCCTTTTATCATTTCTAGGGTAATCAGGCCGGGGAACTACGAACTACAAACCGAGGAAGGAAGGCTCCTACCTCACTCTTGGAATGCAGAACACCTTAAGAGGTTTTTTCAGTAAGTCACCCGTGTAGCAGAAGAAAATTCATTGATTCGCGTGATTGATTCAATAAAGCAGCAAATTTTTGGTTTACATAGTTATAGCAATCTAAACATTCCTGGAGCAATGAGCTCTGAAATTCATGGTATGGGCCATGTAGCCCGCACAGGGAGCTCCTTAGCAGATAACAGAGCCAAGCAGCTCACGAAAGAGCTTAAATAGCCCATTTAGAGCCAAGTAGCTCACGACAGAGCTTAAATAGCTCATTTAGAGCCAAGTAGCTCACGACAGAGCTTAAATAGCTCATTTAGAGCCAAGAAGCTACCGATGAGCACTTCAGCTCATGAAAAGAGCCAAGTAGCTCATGAAAAGAGCCAAATAGCTCACGAAAAGAGCCGAGTAGCTCGCGATAGAGCCATGTAGCTCACAACGAGCTCTTCAGCTCATACAAAGTAGCCAAGAAGCTACCGATGAGCTCTTCAGCTCATGAAAAGAGCCAAGTAGCTCGCGGTAGAGCCAAGTAGCTCAGAAAGAACTCTTAAGTTCATGTAAAGGAGCTAAGTAGCTCACGAAGAATTTTTCAGTTCATAAAAAGAGCCAAGTAGCTCGTGATAGAGCCATGTAGCTAACGACGAGCTCTTCATCTCAGACAAAGTAGCTAAGAAGCTATTGATGAGCTCTATAACTCATGAAACATCACTGTAGGCAAGAAGCTACCGATGAGCTCTACAGTTCATAAAGCATCAAAATAGCCAGAAAGCTGCCGATGAGCTCCAGAGCTCACAATGAACTCTACAGTTCATAAGCAAGGTGCACAGCTCAAGACGAGCTCCTCAGTTCACAGAAGCAAGCCAAGGTCGTTGTGTGACTCAGATCAGTTTCAGCATAACTCAGCCCTTGCCCAAGCCAACTTGACCAAGAGCTGGGGGGCAACTGATGATGCCTAGAATAAATCCTATATACTAGCTCGGGAGAGGAGGTCAGACAAGGAGGTCAGTTCAGGAGGCCAGACTGGACATCTATAGCTCGGGGGTGCAGACCTTGGGCTTCCCTCAGACAGGACAAGAAAGGAAATGTGAAGGAGACAACCGGCTAATAGAAAGCACTCCCAGAAGTGGTAGGAAGCTATAATCAAGGCACAGAATATCAACCGACCAAGATTTTCTCCTAAAATCATGAAGGATCCCACGGATGAAGGCAAAGATCTCGGTGTAGATCCCTTAGAAGATAGGAATTGCACTATAAATACTGTATTATATCTTCATTGCAAAACACAACGCCATATACCCAAGAGGCAACCCTAGAGGCTACAGAACCAGATTCACGAGAAAAAAACCCTAGAGGCTACAGAGCCATAGAAAAGCTTGAATTCCTTTGATATTGTGTGGAATAAGCCTTCAAGTGATCAATAAAGAAAAAGGAGCAAAAGTCTCCATTGAAGAGTGGACTAACCGAGCTCCACAGCCGGTGAACCACTATATATCTTACCGTTTTCATTCCCCTGGATTCCCTTGAATATTCAATTGCAAATCACGAGAGCCATATAGCTCAGATCCATCTCGATCATCACAGTTTGTACGTCCCCTATTCATATGAGGTGAAAAAGCACCAACACTTACAATTATTGTTGTTCTGTTAAAAGCATGCAAGATCAGCGGATCAAGTTTTGATCTAACAAAGCATATACACTGTTAGTTTTGCTAGGCTAGTTAAAAGTCATATAAAGGACACAAGAAACTATTCAACTTCAAAAAATAAAAAACTTGGACACATATTCACAAAATATAGGTATATTTTAGGTAATCAAAATTTTTCTAAGATAGGTAAATTTTATAGTAGTATAGATATAGAATAATGGCAAAGACCATTAGCAATCAATTGTTTCATGTGATAGTTGGAGCATGCTTATTAACTTTTAACTCTATCACTTACTGTCACATAGAAGAAGCACTTTAAGAGGGCAATTTGATCACTTAACTGAATTTTGCCTTCTTCCATTGGGTCTATATTCCAAGAGCGACCCCATAAACCACAAAAATCAGTTTTCTCACTTTTCATTAGTACCCATCATGAGGGCAAAAAGACCCCAAAACTATTTCATTTTCATTCCTTTGTGATAATCCACACATATTCCCTCTTACCATTAAAGGAGTTGATACCGAGAATTTCCAACAAGACTTCTCTAAAATTTTCAGCAGCCAAACACTTCTAAGTTCTAAAGTAGTCCACTGTCAACCACTTTTCGTCCATAAAACCTGCAGGAAAACTTGCCTTTCGCTGAAATTTCAGTCTTTTTAAGTTTCTAAAAGTTGGTGGAAACTAAGGTCCAATTCTTTCGTTTCATAAACATCACTAAGGTACAATCGTTTAATATGAATTCACCTGACTTAATTTAACAGGGAAAAACTTGCTTCTAGATATTCATAATTGTGATTAATTAGAATTTAACTCTAAGTTTCCTTCCACATAAAAAAATGAATCCATAGCCTCAAAAAATAAATAGAAGTATTGATATTTTAAACATTTTTCTCTTTTCCTTCCAAATATTCATACTTGTGAAACAATAAGATTTGTCAAAATTCCAAATCACATGTCAAAAAAATCTCGCATCCTATCTTAAATCCTACTATGAGTATAATCCACTGCTGTAAATCTAATAAGAAAATATACCCCTTTAAAATCCAAATACCTCTCCTCCTCATCCTTCTCTTTGGTTCTCTAAGAACTAACTTAGTAATACATTAACACTTGGCACCTTTCATCTATAGCTTTCAATAAAAGCACCTATCTCACTAACTCTTACTTTTGTCGACCATTGTTCTTTAATTCTTCCCAATATCTACATATATAGTTGTGGTGCAGAATGTTAAGAAACTGTGTATTTAAAATTCAAGTAGTGTTATTTCTTCGTAATCAAGCTCATACCAACATTCCTTCCTAATCATTTAATTCTAGGCCTTAATCCTACAAGCATTTCAATATTTCAAGGCCCATCGGCAGCATAAAAATGGGCAACAAAAATATTGTATCTTCTAGTGCTGGCTGAAATTATCATCTAGCCATTTGAATACTACTTCATCAGCTATTTAAAAGGTCCTACAATCTGAGAATGGTCAAATAAAGAAGAACACATGACACAAATATTGCTTTAGCAGTTTAAACTCTTATTTACTTATATGTTAATATATTTTTGTTCAGACTAATTTACTATCATAGTCTAAGATTTTAGTCTCGACTCCAATAGAGAGAGAGAGAGAGAGAGTCCAACTACAAAAACCAACTTTCTTTGTTTGATACACTGCCTGAATGTTCTACATATTTTCTTTTTAAAACATCACTCTTTCACCCTTTTTTTTGTTTTTTTGTTTTTGATAGGAAACACAATTTTACTAAGAAATAAAGGATAGTCCACTCGTCCCAACGTTGTCAAAGAATTGGGGGTAGTAAACAGAGAAGTCAGCTTCAGACCATATGTTCTTTAAATTTTATTAACATTGGTTTGATGGGCAATAAAAAGGAATCAAGTGTAGCACCCAAAGAATACACCTTCACATAATCTCTAATCAGGTATTCTATATACGCACAATCACACACAATATAGATCTAGAGAGATAATAGTAAGAAGAATTAGAAAGTTTTCCGTGAAGTAATTGCACACCCCCTCATTCCATGAAAGATCAATTCTCTGTGAAAGATAAATTTTGCCAGTGTCCATTATGATGTTGAATTTAAAATCTGGGATGTAGTTGCAGACAAAAAAAAACCTTACAAGAGATATCAGTGGAAGAACTATACCAAGAAATAGACGGCTGGTTCGGCGATGGAGTGGAGTGTCTGCTTGCAATGCAGCGTGTGAAAACGCCTATACTAATTCAAATTCTAATTTCGAGTGCCAGAATTGCGAGAGTCAAATCAATTACTGATATAGAGCATTGCAACTCCTTATATTAGGACCCAGAATGCGTATAGCCATAAGGTGCAAGGGCAGCAGACGTTGAGATATTGAAGAGAGGTACTTGAATGCGTGGAGTAAACCATGTGGAGAGCGGCACAGAGAGAGACAAAGAGATAGGCACATCGAGGGTTTGTTAAGAGATGAAAAGAAGAGAGAAAGAAGTTTATTTAGAGACGGGAACATCAAGGGTTTGTGAGTGAGGAAAAGAAGAGAGAGAAATGAGTTTATTTGGAGTGGGCATTTTTTTTTGAGGAGGTGAATGCAGAATGATCATGTTAGACACTTCATATTGTAAACCGAAGACAAATTCACTAATTTGACTAATAATTGTAATTATTAAGGATATTTAACCGACGGTAAGTAATTAGTGAGGGCAGGTAAATATAGATAAAAGGATAATCATGGTATTGATGTAGCGTTGGATAAAATGATTTTTTTTTCATGTATGTTGATATTTTAAAATATTATAGATTAACAAAACTAAATATAGTTAATTTCATACTAAAAGAAGACCAAAAGAGATTAGGGATATGATTGACTTTATATCAATAGTTAAGGGTAAAAATGGAATATAAATGTTTTTCAAGTATTCCCACTTTTTTAAGTAGTATAGATAATATTAATTAAAATCAAATAGAAAGGAGGGATTTCATACATGGCGCATGGCATGAGCTCACTTGTGAATCAAAAATCTAAGCATAGTTGGCCTAACTAACCGCAGCCACTAAGGTCTGTTTGTTTAATGTTTTTATCCCCTGTTTTGTGTTTTTGTTCTCAATTTTTGTCAAAAATGAAAACAAAAATATGTTTGATAATTATTTTTGGTTTTGTTTTGTTTTCGGTGTATTGGAGACAAAGACAAAAAAATAGAAACAAAAAATTTTTGTTCCAGGAAACATGCGAAACAAAAACACGCGTTAAAAAACTTAAATGAGATCTGGATTTCGAACTTTCTTAGCAGCAAAAATAGATTTTGTTCTGTTTACCTATTTAAACCCTCTCATTTCTCCCTCCTATCCATTGCTACCTCACTCTTGCTGGCTCACTCTCTCACTCGTTGGCTCACCGTCACCGACATTTCCTCTCCTCTTTCTCACCGACGGAGGTAAGCCCCCGTTCTTTATCTCTCTTTCTCCCTCTCTCATCTCATCTCCTCGCTCTACTTCTCTATATATATACACAGATCTGTATATATATGTATATATATATATATATGTATATATACACAGAAATGTGCACATATATTTATATATGCACAAATCTCTGCACATCTCTGTTACTTGTATTGTCTTCGAGAAATATTGTGTGTGTGTGTGTGTGTGAGAAGATTTATGGGTTTTCCGTTGGCTTGGCTTTTAGGTTATATTTTATTACAACATGTTGATCTTCCGAGGAAAATTGGAGAGGATCTATTGCCACTAGCGTATAATTTGAAGAAATGTAAATTAGCAAATTTAATATGAGAGACAGATTGATTAATTCCTTTTGGTCTAGAAGAGATATTTTTTCAGCATTCATTTTTGTGGGTCATCGTCTATGAAAAATTCAGAACAAGTGGGCAGCAGTAGGTTATTCTCATAAATAACCATAACTTCATATAGACATTCAAGGAAAGAGTGTGAAGTTTTCGTGGGCCATAACTTCTTTTTTTTTTATCAATTCTTCTTCCAATCTTCAAACTCTGTATCCTGAATGGAAAAATAGTCATGAATGTCATAAACAACCCTTAAATTATGATAATGACTTTAAAATATCTCTAATTATTGTTTTATTATTTCAATTTAGTCTTTGAATTTTTACAATTCTTTGAATAGATCTCTTTCATCTATTTCAAGACTTACAACAAATGATTTTGAAGTTACATGATGTGATCATGGGATCAAATATGTAATGGGTTGAATTGATGGTTATATTTTAAATGGAGACAAACAAAATCCCATAAAAATTGTTTGGATTTCATTAGTTGATGGGTTTGTTCTCCAGGTTTTTTTAACAGAAATTGTCTTTAGTTAGATTAAGCACAATCATTCCTCTTAGTAAATCCCATGCATATGGACAAGTTTTTTTGACGAAGACGAAGAACAAGAATATGAAGAACCCATTCCACAAGAAAAGATTATTAGAAGGATAAATTCACATAAAGGAATGAAGTCATTTCAATTGGCTCAGCAATTATCTTGCAGGTGGACAACAGGAGCTGGGCCGCGGATTGGGTGTGTAAGGGACTACCCATCAGAGTTCCAATTTCGGGTTTTAGAGGAAGTGAACTTGTCTCCAAGGCCTGCTGCTTTTTCCTCTCCCAGGAGATCAACCACTCATAGCCCAATGGTTCCAACTCAAACCAACTTGTGTAGAGAAACAATAGGCACGAGGCCACTCACTTCAGATCAATCCATTCTCTCCCAAACCGCAAGACCTTAAAGTTATAGAGATGGAAACAGAAATCTTGACTGATTGTTGTCTTGCTGAAATTGACAAAATTTTGAAGTTTTTTTGCATTCTTTCATATACTTTTTTTTTTACTTAAATTCTTTTGTAGATCTTGTAGTGAAAGATTGAAAGAAAATATTGATTTCTATTTTTTCCAGATAGTCTCTTATCTCTTCTTATTTGTGTGGTTAATCAATCATGAGAGAAGAAAGTGGGGATGAAGCATAATGATGTTTAACAATATGCAAAGAGATGTATAGAAAGTTGAGTTTCATTTTTAAAGGAATAGTCTGCTCTAGAACTTTTAGAATAGTTCTACTCCAGCTCTTCTATCGTAGAATTTTGTGACAAAAGACTAGGGAATCCTTTGAGGACATGGGTTCAACATTACTTTAAACTTGTACAGTGGTAGACAATGCGTACACACACAAACATCCACTTTTATTTCCTTGCGCTATCCACTTGGGATTATGAGTTGGACCAGTACCATTTAGCATTGCAATATTGCTGGTTGTTTTTGGAAATCTGACTGGGCAAGATTGGTGTTGTGTTGAAGGTCTTTAATTCATAGTTGTAAATTATTTTTTATGAAATAAAGCGTTAATTTGTTTGAAAATAAAAAATGAGATAATATAAAACATATTTTGAATAAAATTTGAGGTAGTTACCAATCATGTTTTCTGTTTTTATTCTCATAATTTGATAGACAAAAATGACTACCAAACATATTTTCTGTTTTAGTATTTATCACAAAATAGAGACAAAAAATTATCTCTATTTTTTATTTTTGATTTTTTAAAGACTCAAAAAGAAAAACGTTAACAAACAACCTAAAACTCCCGAACCGCGCCAAAGAATGGGGGCCCAACCCAATACGAAGCTGCATTGTTCTTTGTTTGCAGTCTGGTGGTATGGTATATTTGGGGAGCGGGGAGGGGTTTGGAATTTGGAATCTTGGATTGATTTGAACTTTGAAGGCGTTGGACTTGGAACGAACCCACGCCCAACCCCACCGCAAATGCAAACACTCCCAATATCATCGTCATTCGGCGGGACTGCAAAGCCTCTGTCGGCTCCGACTTCGACTCCGATACGAGTAAAATCTCTATATACTCCGTCTCCCAGGAAGCCCATCAACGATCCATCCTCCCCCGATTCCATGGCAGCTGCTGCTCCTGCTAAAGCTCCTGCTCCCAAATGGGCTCAGAAGACAATTACCCTTCCTCCACACAGGCGTGGTTGTCATCTTATCACCTCCAAGGTCTCCTCTTCCTAAACCTGTACTACTATTACTACTCATCATCTATATGTTTCCTTCTCACTTTTTTTTTTCCCTTCAATTTCGAGGCCAGTTCTTTTCAAAGACCATCTCCAGTTCACAGTGTTTTCTTTTCACTACCAGCTTTTCTGTAGATGGGGTGGGAATAGCATGTAGTAAGTAATTAATGAATCATCCAAGTTTTATTCTATCTTCTACACAGTCTAGAGAGAAGCCCTTTTTTTGGTTAAAACTTAGCGAATAATTCACGAGCATGAAGTATGAAATTAGAGTCGAATGCATCATCTGCCCTTTTTTATTACTGTGTACAAGTAGTATCGATAACTAATTCCTATTTTAATTTCTTATCCCATGGATGGGGGACCAGACCAGGTTGGACTATAGAACTGAATAGATCATCAAATTTGTGTTTTCCGGAAATTTAAACTTTGAAGATGGGGTTAGGTTGTTGCCAAAAAAACAAAATATGGGGTTAAGTGGTCCATCTACCAAATTGGATTGATGCAGTAATATGTGATTGCATCCACTACCCGAAGCTTTTGTTTTGAACTGGTTTCAGCAGATTATGTGCCTTTGTTCCATCTCCTGGTTTGAGGGTGTGTGTTTTTGCACTCTAATCAGTACTCGAATTTGATGGAGACTTGATAGGATGATATCACTTGCTAATTGCTGTCTGACAGTGCTGGGGCCAACTCTCCTTATGCTTTATCATGCTCATGCTCACCCTGTACCGCTTGTCAAGGGCATGCTGTTATCTCATCAACGCTCATTTTACTGCTCAACTGAAAATATCCATTCTTAGTTTTGAAGCAATATGAACTTTAAAATCTTCAAATAGGGACATAATGTTCAAGGCATCTGGTCATCTATTGCATATGAAATTATCTGATGTGTTCTCTATCCTCTATACTAAGTCCTTTTGTTTCCATTTCAGATCACTTGTACAATCACATAATAAACACTACTGGCTCTGTTCTTGTAAATGTTATGCAATGGATGATGATGTTATGCCACCTTGCATCGAATGAACAATCAGACTTTGTCTCAACTTAAATGTTATTGACCAGTGGTTGCCATTATTATCCGTAAAGAATTGACCTCTAAAGTGTTAAAATGGAAGCTTCAGAAACATTACAGGTAAAAGGGGCATGTTAAGTATGAGCAAAACTACACTGTTATTTGACTTCTTAAATTCAGGTTGGAGAGAGAGTGCTAAAGTTGAGCATGAATGGCACAGATCATGCTCCTGAGTGCATGCTCTGATGATCTTCTTTTTGCATGTACCTCTGTGTTTTTTATTCTACCGAGGGATTGTATTTTTATTTTGGGCAAGCGTTTATGTTGGCTTGTCAGCATTTATGTTCGCAAGTTTTTCTGGTGCCTTGTCAGCTTTTTATATGAAAGAAATGTTGCAGTTTATGTCAGGGGTCCTAATGCTGGCAGAGAGCGATTAATTTTTGTTAATTAACATTTCATCAAAGAGTAGGTCAATATTATACAATGATGTAAAAAACATTATACCATTCAAATGATTATGGTGCAGCATTAACGAATTTGCCTGTTTATGAAACTTTTCCTTTGTGTACTACACCAGATTTTGAAGGAAATTGGACAAGACTTGTCGGGATTTAGATGTGGCCTCGCACATCTCTTTTGTAAGTGCCTATCACCCAATTTAGTTACTGAACTGTCTTTGGAATTCAATTTGGGGTGAACTCCTTTCATTTTTCTTTTTTCTTTTTGGACTATATATATTACAGTGCAGCACACAAGTGCTTCTCTGACAATTAACGAAAACTATGACTCAGACGTTCGGGATGATACTGAGACATTTCTTAACAGGGTAGTTCCAGAGGTTAGTCTTTTTTCCCTAGTATGATATTGTGGTATATGTTGTTGGCAGGTGACCTTACTTGCTTCTTGAATGCATGATTTCAGGGGATGTCTGCACCATGGAAACATACACTGGAAGGTTAGTGGAACTTCTTTCCTTCATCGGAGCAAGAAATTTTCCTTGTTTCTGTGGGATACTCCAATTTTCATGTCTGTAATTGGTGTACTTTGTATATGGAGTACATTCTCTGCTGTGGATGGTGTTTGATTAGTGATTTTATGGTGCAGTATAATATGAATTGAATCATAATTCAAGATCATTTGGGTTAATCAGTTAAGATAAACATGTGATAAACATAAATTATTTATTTTATGGGAATGATACTTGGATCGTGGGCCGCTTTGGTACGATTATGCAGTACGGGTATGAGTACGTGGTACGATACTTTCTTAGATATGCGGTACGATGGATGTAGTCTTAGTTGGTACGGTGTTTTGGGTCGCAATTCATTTTAAAACTCTTATGTATATTGTTTTCACTACTATATAACATTATATATCATAGAACATCCATAAACACTAAGTCAGTTACCAGTTATCTTATATTTGTCCTTGATTTTCTATTATTTGAAATAATATATAATTATAAATCTTATATGCACATAATCAATTAATGTATATTTATATTTATTCTAAATGTTCTAAAGCAAATCAGTCTAGGGTTAGTATTATAATTTAGGGTTGTACATTTTGGTGATCTGGATAGCAATCTCACTACATTTGGGATCGATATACCAAAATCGTTGGTCATCAGGAGTTTAGTGAATTTTGGTAACTATGAGCCATTGGAGGCAGGGAGCACTTATTATGAATACGTGCAATAAGCATATATGCCTATGATAATGTTTTCTGCACATTCAGATTAAGAGAAACTTGATTCATGCAAATTTCTCTTCCAAATTGGGTCACCATATTCCTTTTTATCCCATTTGTCAAACTAAAAAAAAAAGTGTAATGGATACCAAAAACATGATCTAATCGTGGCATTATTTGTAAGTTGAATGGCTGAGGTTGGTTTATCACATCATGAAGGGAGAGTTGGTTTTGAATTTCTGGGATTATCCCAAATTCAGTAATCCAAATACATGACTTTGATCATGGTGCCATCTAGATCGTGGGTTGCTTTGGTACATGGTACAGGTATACGTACGACACTTTCTTAGGTACGTAGTATGATGAGAATTGATTTTGTTGGTACAGTGATTTTGGTCGCAATTCGTTTTGAAACTCGTATCGAAATCATTTTCACTATAATATAACATTATATGACATGAAAATATCTAGATTATTTTCACAACTATACAACTCCTATCTAGATTGTTTTCATGACATTATTTCTTGCATATTAACTGTTGTCAATATGCGAGTTTCTGGAATGCAGTGGTCCAGTAGAAAGCGGACAAAAGACATACATTGATTAGGCTTCATATCTGATTTGCATCGTCTCCTGTAATCTTGAATTCTGCATTGAATGTTGTTTTGATGCCATGTCTAGTAGCAGTCAATTTCTTCCTTGCTAATAAATTTTGCCACTTGAGAAAACAACGGTCAACCGCATCTGGTCAACCATATAATAGTGTGTTAGATTAGTTCTTTATTTTTATGCGAAAAGTCTATCCCTTGATCAAAGTTACTGTACTTTTAAGAAAATGTCATCAATATCATCTGTCTACAACACTGCATCATTTCCTTTTGATCACCACAACTTCGTAAGTGTTAGTTTTGATATTGATCGAGTGTTTTAATTGCTTTTGTGGACTTAAAACAGTTTTGTATCTACCTACATGTTGAAATTTATGAAGTCCTTGTTGGATTAATGCCGGATTTTGTGTGAAAGAATTCAAAGTAGTTGTTCTATTTCCCTTTATTTAATTTACAAACATATATGTTAGGTATATGTACACTAGTATCGTCAAAAGTATCATACCTGATACTCATTGAATAACAAGTACATATATAAGTATACTTACTCATTTTCAAGGTTTGAAATTGATTCCTATGCTTTGGTAATTGTGTTTGGCATAAAATTGAATCGGCTTGTTTGTCTCAATTTTGTGCTCTAATAAAACCTCATAGCTATGTGTGAGAATGAATTCAATGAACTTGGACGGAAACTCAAATGTATTGCGTTATAACTTATAACTTTATGAGAGCTACAGAATTTTGAAAAATTTGTTTAGAACTATAAATTTTGAACCTTGTAAGTGTACTTTGGCTCATGCTAAATCTTAAACCTGACAAATAGTTTCCAATAGAGTAGTTGCCCTTTTAGGATTAATCTGGTTCCTAACCATAATAATATAAGACTATAGTCATCAATGTCTTTTTCAATTGACAATCTTTGCCATAGATTTCTCAAAAAACATTGACCAACCAGCAATTAGGAAAATAAACGACATTCCACTCAACCATGGGGTCTCTCAATTTCAAATTCCTTTCGTTGTACTTAGTAACTTAATTTATGCGGTAGAGTGCCACCCAGAAAATGGAAGAAAAGAATGAAGGGTACGCAGAATTGCTTTTTGTTGTTTGCAAGTTTGTCCATTTATTGATTTAAAATCATGTAACTTTGGCAGGTCCCGATGACATGCCGGCACACATCAAATCATCACTATTTGGCTGCACTCTCACGTTCGGATACCTTAATTTATCTTTATTTAAATTCTACAATATTATTTTGGAAAAGTTTCACTGCAGATGCCTTTGACTTGTGCAGGATTCCAATTACAGATGGACAGCTTAACATGGGCACTTGGCAGGTGTGTAAGAATTATTTTATTTGGGACTGCCTGAATGTCTTATGATTAAGTGAGAAGTTTCATCTAGCTGTTTTTCATGACTTTCTATTGCAAGAACTATAGTCAGACTGTGTATTTTCTTATTTTGATTATCTGTTAAGTTCTGTTTTTGCCTTTTCAAATCATCACCAATAGGTAGGAAAGATCAGTATGCAATATAAGTATACATGACGTGTAAAGGAAGATAGCAAACTGCAATGTATTCTCGGAAGATCATCTCTCAAAGTTATAAGATATGCATTCATCAATAACCAACACATAAAGAATGAAGAACTGAGGTAAAATAAAACCAATTAAACAAAACACTTGTCATTTTATAGTAATCCATTCTGACCTCCTACTGAACTACAAACTGTGTATTTTCTTATTTTGATTATCTGTTAAGTTCTGTTTTTGCCTTTTCAAATCATCACAAATAGGTAGGAAAGATCAGTATCCAATATAAGTATACATGACGTGTAAAGGAAGATAGCAAACTGCAATGTATTCTCGGAAGATCATCTCTCAAAGTTATAAGATATGCATTCATCAATAACCAACATATAAAGAATGAAGAATTGAGGTAAAATAAAACCAATTAAACAGAACACTTGTCATTTTATCGTAATAATCCATTCTGACCATGGTTACCCCAATTCACTAAACTCTTAACGATCCACGATCTGGGTACATTGATCCCAAACGAGGTGGGTTCGCGATCCGGATCACCAAAATAGACGACCCTAAATTTTAATACTAACCCTAACTCAATTTGTTTCAGAACATGTAGCACAAATATAAAATACATATTAATTGACTACATGTATACAGATTTATAATTATATATTATTTTAAATAATAAAAAATCAAGCATAGTTATAAAATAAATGGTAACTAACTTAGTGTTTATGAATATTTTGTAATATATAATGTTGTATAGTAGTGAAAATGATCTACATAAGAGTTTCAATACGAATTGCGACCTAAAATATCGTACCAACTAAACCTACCCCCATCGTACCGCATACCTAAAAATTGTCGTACCTGTACCCGTACCAAGTGACCCACGATCCAGGTAACATTGATTCTGACCTCCTACTGAACTATTCAAGTTTCATTCTATTTGACTAGCAATAGCAAGTTTTCTTGAAAATAAATAAAGAAGACAAAAGCTGTCAATCATGGATAGAAAAGGAAGGATGATGGTGAAGAATGATAATATCAAGGTTTTTTTGTTAAGAATTTGATCAAGCTTTTTTTCTCTTTATTGGGTGGTTAATTTTCATGGATATGACACACCTAGGATGGTGAAATTAAGGAAATTTTCTTTATGTTCTTGGAGTCTACGTGATCTTAAGAACGAGGGAGATAGGCAAAGGTGATCCAAGGGCATGAATTCCGACCCAGGAGGAGTTAGATTGAGAGAATCCCATTATGTGAACTCACTCCTACCTCTGACCAAAAAAAAAGAACTCATTCCTACCCTTCTTTTATGTATCTGTTTCCCATCTGGAGTAAGGAGCTAGGGAAAACTCCTATTTATAGAGTACCAATAGCATGGTGGGGATATGTGCTCGGGCAATGTTATCGAGATTATGGGTCAATTGGTACGTGGTAATACGAATGCACAATATGGTATATCTTCCGATTCGCGGTGCGATAGGGTTAGACTTAGTTGGTGCGCTAATTTGAGTTGTGGTCCATTTTTTATAGGATCTCTTTATTTTTTGAGATTATATATAATTATACATTGATATACATGTAGTTAACTAGTATTTATTTTGGGGGTTGAGTTAAAATTTGGGTTCTGGAATCGCAAGCCCACGCATTTCGGGTTGCGCGACCCCGGTTTGTGGGATGGGAGAGGTATATACAATCCCGATATCTATGCTGGAGGGATTGACTAGATTTTGGCAAGCCCTCGCTCTAACTCTAAAATATCCCATTTGGAATAGTAACACAATTTGGAGAGACAACAACAATGTGTGGAGATAGCTATTTGAAAGCATGCCATTTCTTTCATAATATAAGGTCGAATCACTGGATACAGATTAAAGTGTCATAAACAGACCATCCCAAGCTTGCGGTGGAGATTATGCCACATGAAAGCCGTTCTAAGAGGTTTTCACTGATATTTGTTGGGGCCATTCTTAAATGTTTTACTTTCTATAATACTAAGATTCTGTAAATGCTTAAAGCCTATAGCTTTCATTATATGAATATAGAGAAAATTCACCTTTTAGTTCTTTGCCAGCTATCCTGCTCTGCAAAAGTAGAATAGTTTATAATGGAAATATTTCCCTGCTTATGAACTCAATTATGTGCATAAAGCACAATCTTCATGGATGTACATTATATTGAAGTGCTTGCGCAGCTACATTGACCTCTCCATAAATTTTCTAGTATGAACAACTCTCTCGTTATGTCTTAACACCAAGAAAAAGCATGATTACGCCAATATTGTGGCAACTTGAAGCTTTTCCTTTTCATCATAAGTGATCCGCTTTTCTGAAATGACTTGGACCAATAGGAAAATCCCAATTCATTGGGTCTTTCGATCCAATCAGATAGAAAGCCTCAAGGGTGTTATATTCTAAGAGTCCAAACTATTTGATTGAATAAATCATCCTCCATCCGTTGTGGATCAAGGGCTCATTTTCCCTCTCTTTCTTTAAACTCGGAGTAGTTGGTTTGGGCGAAAGAAGTAGTGTCACTCGATCATCATCAAAATTGGTAGTAATCTTTT
The DNA here is from genome assembly GCA_023539305.1 of Ilex asprella. Taxonomy (NCBI): domain Eukaryota; kingdom Viridiplantae; phylum Streptophyta; class Magnoliopsida; order Aquifoliales; family Aquifoliaceae; genus Ilex; species Ilex asprella. The sequence goes on from CM042184.1 coordinate 53,929,298, forward strand.
TACAACCTAAGGATCCCACTAGAAGTAGAGGTCCTGAACTCCATAAAATATGATCCCACTTTTGGTGTTAAGGATTTTACTTGGGAGGCAGGGGTAATGCAATCAAACTAAAAAAATTAGCTCGATTATGGGATTGTTAGGTTTTAGGAACTTTTGAAACCAGTTGAAAGTCTATTCAATTACGCAAGGATCAAAATTTTGTATTGGTGCGTCGTTTCGGTCACCTAGGTAACGAATTTGTTTTGAAAATATTTAAGAAACATAATAGAAACAGAGATACAGTTTGAAGATTTGTTTATAAAATATTATGAAACATTAGTCGATACATACCAAAATACGTTTGCATGCTCTACATTAGCGGGTTAACTTAATTTTAAGGGTCTAGAAGAAATTAGGAGCGATCAAAGGTGAGTGTTATATTACCATGAAAATGTATCATGCTATGGAGAACTCCTCTTATAGAAGTTTCCATCATTTAGTATAGACTGAGTTGTTTTTGTATAGCATGATACTCAAAAAATTTGTTGGGGATCGTGTTAATTTGGTCCCTATGATTTTAATCCGGGCATATGAAACCTTAGCGTTTTCAGATTGAGCCAATTTCAACTGGGAGAATAGTCATATGCCATGTGATGAATGAATAAGGGCACATATGTAAGTTCAAGTCTTATTTAAATGATAATAACTCTATTTTGGTTGTTGCATTTCTAAAAAAAGGCAATTCGATGTATGGGGACTCTTACCACTGCGGAGTCTTGAAAGGGTCTGATAAACGCAACATTACCTCCATGGACGAGCATTGCTGAACTGGCTAAATAAACCGAATCTAATTGAAAAACTTTTTTTTTTGTAAATAGATATATAGTTGGTACTTTATTAAAAGCATTTCATTTTTATTTATCAAAAAATAGGATAAATTACATTCGACTCGTGAGTTATGTCACGAAAACATGCCGACTCCCTCATATTTCCATAGGGGGTGAAAGTTGGGCGGGCCAATCCTAGCTCAATCATAACCTAATCCAAAAAAATTTGGACTTGGGTTGAGGTTTTTAAAACTTAGGTTGGGTCTAGGTCAAAATTTCGAATCTGAATTCAATTCACAGTACTTGAGTTGATGTGTCTGGTTTACAGGCTCAACTGAAACTTACCCCGAAATGATAAAATCAAGCTCTAACTTGAAAATGTAAAAAAAAAATTAATAATATATGTATATATAGGAGACACACACTAGGGTTTCTTTATTAGTTTCTCTTTTATGCCTCTGTTCGCCTCTCGCCTTTCTCTTCTCACCCATGGTCTCTTTCACCGTCTTTCGTCTTCTCTCCAATTTCCTCTCCTCTCTTTCTCCTCTTATTTCTCCTTTCCACCAGTCTCCATCTTCCCACTACCAGTCCACCTTAGATCTAGAGTAGTCCACCATAGATTTAGAGAAGAAGGCCTCCACTCTTTGTCTTTGAGAAGTCCACCATAGATCTAGTTTTCTGTTGGTTCTTCCTTTTTCCATTCTGTTGATTTCTATTAGTGGGTTCATTATGTACTGTAACAAAGATCACATGGATGATGGAAATGAAATTCTTTATTGGGTTCCTGCCAATTGAAACCTTAGAATATTTGGTTTATTGCAGAGTAATTTTCTTGTCTTTTTGTCTTGCCTTTTTTTATTGTTAAGTGTATTGATCAAACGGTTTTGAGTTGGGTTTCATAGAAAATGGAGGAAAGGAAAGAAAACAAATCTTTGAATGTTATGTGGTTGTGATGATTTCAAAGAAAATAGATAACCAAAGTTTGAATGTTAGAATGTCATGTTGACCCCTAAACCCGCTCAAGTTACACCCCTATATTTCTAAAATGATCCCGAGATACCAATTCGAGATTTTAATTAAGAAATGATTATTTATCTTTAGTTAAGATTAGTAAATCTTGGTAAAAAGCAAGGACAATTTTAATTCATCTCAATTTCTAGTTTATGCAAATTTTCTCTTTTGCGCTTGGCTTTTTATGACTGACAGATTGGTGGGTGGGTGGGTGGTACCAAATTTTTGTGATGGTAAATCTTTGGTCGTTGTGATGGTAATGTCTACTCCACACTTGTGTGGATAGATTTGTGGTCATATTTGGGGAATCGGGGTAGACCTCTGCATTTGTGGCGATAGATTTAAAGCCAGATTTGTTGGATAATTATGCATTTGTGAAGCTAGATTTGTGGTGGTAATGGGTGTTGACACATTAATGGTGATGGTGGTGGAGGATTTGCATACTAGTGGGATGTTGTGAGATGTCATAGTGCTGTTAGTGTGGAGGTTTGAGGTGGTGAGGAGTTGAATAAGGCGTATTTTGGCATTTAAAACATTATTTTTGTTAACGTAATATTTTTCTTTTCTGGTGATCGGAGGAGTTCGTTCACTTTTAAAAAATAGGGTGTCATTTCATTTTTCAGATGAATTAAATCTTAGGGACACATTATGTAGTTTTTATTTCGCCTGGGGGCATTCCGACCCCCATAGCCTCCCCCCTCCACCACTATGGCCATCTCCTCCACGAAAACCATTGAAACCCACGACGACGGCTATTGAGCTCTATTACTGGACTATCTATCCCTAGCACCACCCATTGGTAATCAGTTCCTCTCTTTTTTCAGAAAATAATCAATTCTTCTTCTGGTTTTATATCAGGACCAATCTCTAGTGTCTAATAACTTTCTCTTCAGTTTTTTGATAAGTAACAAAATTTTATCAATAATAAGAAATAGGTAGTACAAAAGAAGATTAGGCGTAGACAATTAGTCCAATCATTAAACTTTAGTTTTGGCTATTTTCCTTGTCTGATTTATCCACCTTCAGTTATGGCTTTATCAATCACGGTCGAGGATTCCATTTTCTATTATTTCACAAAATAATGTTCTCAACTATTTATTTGCGCTTAGCCATCTCCATGCCTAAGCCTTCATTTATGACTCTAGCCCATCACAATTTTCTCTCTATTTAACCTTAATTGTTTTCCATGTTGTCTTGCTCAAAAAACCAAACCCATGCTTGATTTCCCTCTAATCTTCTATTTAGAATAGTTTTGCACACTCAATATTCTCTCTTATTTTTCTATTTCTTCCTTTTCTCCTTCAACGAATGCACTGACCCAATCTAACTCCATTCAAGTAGCACCCATCATTGCCAAATGCATCATCTTCTCTTTGACCACAGATTTTGACTCACTTCAAACAGTTCGTCATCTTCACCATCCTTTGTTCCTCTTTTAAGTGCAGGTATTTTGGTTCAATGTGTGTGTGTGTGTGAGAGAGAGAGAGACCGTTTAGTTCTTGAGATAAAGCAGATGGTGATGTCTGGTTGGTTTTTGTGGAAACTTTAGTGTACAAATATGGGTTAGAAAAAAGACGGAGAGAAAAAGAGGTAGGATGGGCTGCTGAGTTGATTCAACCCAATATCATCTGCCTCACATGTCACGTATACCATGTATGCCTGTAATAAGGATTGAAATGCAAGTCAACATGTCTATTTTTGGTGAGAAAATGAGATAGCCATCATTTACTGGACTAAATTGACTCAAATGTAGAACTTCAGAAACCAAATTGTTGTGCTGCCCAAACCTGAAGGGGCAAAAGTGCAATTTTCCCTTTATGCATGTTTTAAGATGTAAAGTACTCATTTTCTGAAAAAAAAATATGTAAAGTACTCTATGCATCATGTCAATTCTTTCTTCTTATTACTTTTCTGTAATGTGATGCTGGCCTTTTTTTTTCCTTGTTTGTTATGTTTGTTGTTTTGGGGGAAGGGGGAAAAGGGGAGGGGAAAATTCCTTCATTTGGAACTTGCACTTTAGCAGTATTTGTTTTTCATTTTCTAATTAGCAATTAAATAATCTCCTGGCTTAGCACCATGTGAAGGTTTATGTGGTCTTTTTGAATCGGCTTTTATTTAATGTTGGGATGCAATTCTACGGACCTAGTAAGCTTGCAAAGTAACATTTTCAGTGGTATTAAAAGTACTTGTACTTGAGATTGTTTGCCCAGGTTTTCTTGTTTTGTAATTGACTTTGCGGTTGTTACTAGATAGTTGATCTCTCTTATGATGCGGATTGAACTCTGTGGCTCTATCTTCTGTTTCTTAGCTTTTTCCCTGCATGTTGGTCTGTATTAGAAGCTATCCGAACTATATTTCTTCTTTTGTGTTCCAGGGTATATGGCTGTGCGAGCACCGTGACTCAGCTACTGCACGCAAAGTTGTGGTCACCCTTAATGGAATGTAAGGTGCTGTAATTGAGCGACATAAAATGCAGTTTCATATATGTTCTTACAGATAAAAATGGTATGTTAATGGATGTTAATGTGGTTTAAACAGCACTCTTGGCAACTGTATTATTGGTGGTATTCATTTGCTTTCTTTTTACCCCGTCATAGTCGTCGGTTCTTCTGGTTGCATGGTTAATTTATCAGTGGTATTTTATTTCTTTTATGAGTTTTTTTTTTTTGGGGGGTGGGAGTCGAGAACG
>CM042184.1:53934203-54036564 GCA_023539305.1 Ilex asprella
AGATGTGTATAAGAGAAAGGAGGGGGGGAGGGGGTGTCATATTTCTGTTATGAGCTTCAATTTGCTAAAATACCTAGTGAAATATCCAGTTGCATGCTCTTAATGAGAAACTCAGATTTTGATCAATTGGAAAAAGTTCTATCATGTTGATGTTTCTGGAAGGGTTGACTGCCATGCATGCTGAAACGGCCATTGTGAAACGTGTTCAAAGGCTTTAGCAATACATATTTCAGTTCTGATTGTGTGGAAAATAACCGGAGGCGGAATTTTTTTTGGAAAGGTACTATCACAGGTTGGGGTAGTTAAGACGGTGATTCCTAATGTCAGTCAAACATGGCGTAGCTTTTCAAATGAGGTTCATAATATGTTGTTTAATTTGAAGGGATAATTTTAATGCTAACAAGAACGAGTTATAAATTTAGAGTTCAAATTTTAGTAATTTGTTAATGTTAAATTAAGAGAGATTTATCTTGATAAATATTTTAGTCCCGAGGTGTATGATTTATTTTTGATTGAATTGAAAAAATAAATAAATTAATTGAGGTGTGCGTAAGTTAATTTTTATACTTCTAACCATTGAATAATAATAATAAAAAAATAATAATAATATGCAGTTGAATTGTTTTTGACAGAACGTCTTAGAAGTGCTTGAAACAACCCAGTGCGTTAAGAATAGCTTCAATTGAATAAAATTCATCGTATGCCATCATTGATTGTGTTTCCCTTCAAATAGTAGTTATTAGTTCCTATATGTGTTCCATTACTAGGGACCTTTTTCGGGTATGTCCTAAACAAGGAGTCACTAACTCATTCACATGTTGAAAGTCAATGTAGTGCTAAAAACTATGACAAACCTATCTTTTGGGGGGTAAGCAGGTGGTTGCTGATTTTCAAGCATGGGTGTGTATTTCAATAGCAGTAACATAAATATTATTATAATATCAACAACAGCAGCACGTAATACAAAACAAAGCTAGATGGTGACTTGTGACAAAAACCTAAAAAGAAGAAAAGTGGAACAATACATATAAAAAGAGTTGATACGTTACAAAGTGGCAAAATCACACTACACATATACAATCAGAACAGAAAGTTAGAAAGAATCAAGAAAATGTTGGTTGGGATAAAACTTGAATAGAATTAGCAGAATAAAGAATTTTAGTAGTAGGGATAGGTGGAAATTGGCACTCAGCGCCTCATCATCATCATCCTGAACTCGTCAAAGTTGAGGACGCCGTCTCCATTGAGGTCGAACATGCGAATCATGGTCTTGCAGTTGTCGATTGATGCAGACTCACCGAGTCGGCTCAGCATCCTCTTCAAACTCTTGGGCGTTATGCAACCTGTCCCCTCCATCTCGTACATCCCAAACGCCTCTCTCAGCTCGTCCTCCGCCCCACCCTCCATCAGCTTGGCGAAGTCCTCCAACCCCAACATCCCGTCTCCGTCCGAATCCGATGACTGAACTGCCATCTCTGCCTCCTCCCAAGATAACTCCCCTCCCACCGTCCTCAGGCAGCTCTGTAGCTCCACCGGTGAGATCTTACCGTCGCCGTCCTCGTCAAAGTACCTGAACACCCTCTGCAGCTCGGACCCCATCCCCAAAGGAGAACTCTTTTCTGGCTTTGGCTTTCTGCTGGGACTGGCAGATAACTTGTGACATAATTTTCTAAAGGTAGATTTCGGAGATGATGATGATGATGTCGTCTCAATCTCATCATGGGAGTTGGAGTCACCCGGCCCTTCCATCGTTGAGGCTGAAGAAACTATCTTCTCAGGCTTCATCATCAATGGGGAACGCGCTAGTGTTTGTTTGACTTACCTAATAGAGTAAGGATATATGTGCTGATTGCTTGCTGCAACTAAACGACCACGACGAAGAAGAAGAAGAAATCTTGATTGACAACTTTAATCGGAATGGGAAATCTTAGGAAGGTATAATTTTAATATATAAGAGCAAAATAGCAAATGAAAGATTGTTCAAGTGGTTTTTTTAGGAAGAGAATTCCTCTTATATGTGGATGTGGTGTATATATATACTTTCTGATCTTATGGGAGGAGAGAATTATAGAAGGGACCAGGAGAGAGAGAGGGAGAGAGAGATGGATAAGGTCGTAGCAAACGTGGAAGCTTTATGTGGTTGATCACGTCAGGATAAGGTTGAATTGAATGACAGAAGAAAACTAAAATAAAACTATGTGTTGAATGCGTATGTGTACACTGTGCGTGAATATTATTATTATGTGCTGGGAAAGGGAAAGGGAAAGGAAAACACGGGGTAGTTGGTGTCGGTTGTTTGTTTTGAAAATGTGGCGATTTATTTCAGAGGACACTCTGCGCGTAAGGGAAACTTCTGGAGTTCTTGCCTACTTCTTATACTCCACACAACGACAAAAAAAAAATTCTTCCGTCTGGTCTGGTGGTTTCCAGAAATTTCCTTTCGAACGAGGGGAAAAAAAAAAAAAAAACAAGAACGACTTTTCACACCGTTTTAAAAGAGCATCTGAGCATAGCAACAAACAATAGGTGAAGTGAAAGTGAAACCATCCAATCCAATATATGTGGGTGGGCATATAAATATCCATTACATTTTGAATAAAAAGGTTGAAGAAATTATTGGGAAAATTAGCATAATTATACATAATTTTATTTAACAACATAATTATAAAAATACAATATAACAAGAATTCAATCAAATATATAATACAATAACATGCAATTAGAACAATACAAAATAGACAATAATAAATTAGAAAGAACTAGCCTGTGATATTTGGGAGGCGTGTGATCACTGTCCTAAAACAGCTATGTCTCCCCACGTGAAGGTACTAACAGACATATGCAGCTCCAAGATCCAATTCAAATATGCTCACAGCAGCACCTCCTCAGGGGTCACGTCCACTGGAAGGTTGAGGTGAACCTGACTCGAATCGAAGTTGTCCAAAACATAATTGGAAGATACATATACAATATATATGGAAAAGTATATATACTACAAAACCATACATCCAATTAGATCATATGAACCCCTTTTATATATGCTTGAGAATGCTAGTCATTATAAGCTTTTAAAGTCCACCATCTAGTAAACCCCACCACTCAAAGACATTCAAATGTCTAATTAAAACAAAATATAATTACTCATTTAAATCAAATAAAATCCAATTAAATCCTAAATTAAAAGTGATCCATTAAAACATATAAAATAAATTAAATGAGAAATTTTAAAGCTTTTATTTTTCAACAGAAATAACATTTTAAATTTTAATTATTGTATCTCTTGTCATTAATTAAGATGTTACAATAATCTGAATAATACCCCAAGGCCAGAAAAATAAAATTTTGTAAGTGTCGATAGACGTTGCTAGAGGAAAAAAAAAAAGAATTCCCTCAAAAGTCTATAATAATAATAAAAAAAAAAGTTGATGGAATAAGGTTGGCAATTACTATTAAGCAACAGGCTTTGATCAAAAGACAAATTGCAACAAACTTGGATATATTCACATCACAATGGCAGTGAGTACACACAGACATTCAAACAATCTTTCAGTTGTAAATGAGCAATATATCCTGCCCTCCCTCCCTCCCTCCCTCCCTCTGCATTCACCACAATATACTCCCAGTCCCAGTACGAGGGTAAAAATTAAACCACAGGCATTATATTATAAGCACTTGCGTGAGCCCCTATTAACTTTGCTAAACTTCAACACGCCTTTTCACTCGAGTAAAAAAAAACAATATTTACCAGATATACAGTTAAAAGTCTTCACATATCTAACTTGAGGAGCCAGATCTCCAAACATTGTGACAATTAGACAATAATACATTCATGAATCAGATAAAACCCAAGGTGAGAAAGAGCAAAAAGGTCATCTAGCAAAGAAAACCCACAACAAAAGCATAAGAGATATGGAATCTTCAAATACATTTGAGAAATGGTTTTTTTTTCCGCTCTGACGACTAGTCATGCCATGAAAAGTCTCCTTTGCCTTCTCTTAACCTTCTTCCTCTCCTATAGTCGATTTCTGCATCAGAGTTTGATGAACCCACAGGATATTTCCTTCTAACTCTGGAAGCTCCCATCTTAGAGAAGATGTCATCGTCATCTCTCAGAATTTGGTTACCAGGTATAGCTCGCCTCGAAACATCCCCAAGTTGCCTCTGTGATGCATGATCTGCATTATACAAGAAACAAACGTTATTGCCCAGGAAACAAATGCTGGAAGATAGGAGAGGAAGGAGACACCAGGAATCACAAGAAAAAAGATTCTGGTAATTACATAATCAATCTTCCACATTATTGAATTTTCAATCAAGGTGGTAGCAAATGTGTAATAGGCCAACTTTCATTATACCAAAGTACCAGACACACTGTTTGAGCACCAAGTCGATAGGAGATCTTGAGAACTACATTACCAGCATAAAATATGAAAGCCCATATAATGTATGTCCAATTGATGTGGAAAACCCATAGAAAAATGTATGACATTTGGAGTACTTATGATAGGCTGACGTTGAAGTGCCTGTAATAAGATTCTAGAAGTTGCCTATTACTACGATTTATTGACAACAAAAAGCTTATTGATAGTTCACCTTCAAGACCATTGCATGAACTTGGCACTTCATCACATATCTCCTCACCAGTATAATCTAATTCTGATTTGCTTTCTGGACTCTGTAATTTCATAGGTGTTCCCTCTGATTTGGGTCCATCATTGGTTGATGAAGTTAATGTACTTGCCTCCACGTGCGGTTCATTGGAGGTAAAAGGCATCATGGTAAAGGAGTCCAATACATCAGAAATTTCCACATACTGATGTGTAGTCACAATTTCATCTGCACTGAATCCAAAGGATGCTCTATAAGCTTCTATTTCCTCAACTTCTTGTTTGCATGTTCTGCTCTGCCTGTTTTGATGCCCATTTCCACCATTACAGTAAACATCTGATTCCCTGGAAACACTTAGTCTTCCACCAGAGTGTGGAAACGAAGAGTGGTCCAGATAGAATTGTGCGAACGTAGCAGGACAGAAGAAATTTGAATCTTGAGACAACTTGGAGACACATCCTGTATCCAGCCCAAATAGCTTGCCCGACTCAGACCTTGAGTATTTAGTCTCTTGAGTAATAAGTGAAGGATCCCATTGAGGGGGGAAGTCTCTTTCCCTGAAAGATGATGATAAACAGTCGCCTGAGGTCCTTGAAATAGGAGATATGAGACTACTGGCTGGACTTCCAGGATAAAGGGAATATGTTGATCGAAGATCATTTGCAGGAATGTAATTTGTCTTGTCGGTGCTTTTGAGATCCATGGAAGACGAAAGAAACTGAGCGAAAGGCACATCTGGGGAAGAGGGAGTAGTTAGGTGTGCTAACTCTGGTGGGGGTGTGAAAGGAGCAGTAGATGGCTCAGTTGTAAAGGTCGAGAAAACAGGAGGTGACACCAGTTGTGTCTCATGGGCATATGGCCCTGCCCTAAACAAAGTGGATGAATGACCTCCAGGTGAGTTGGCAGACAATGAGAAACGACAACTGGGTGACTGAGCTGTTGAAGGAAGTGCAGAATTCGAGAAGGATGCAGGTGAAGATGGTGGAGCTAAGAGAGATGGTGCCAGTGTTGTAGTCTGATTGGTCAACCCAAAAGCTTGAGGTCTATTTGGCTGATTTGCCAATGCATTAGCCTCTGGCATACGAGATGCGGGTACAACACGCCTTCCACCTTTTTGTTTGCTGAAACAAGACAATCCACCCCAACACCCTCCCCACCTCTTCCGCTATCAATGCAGTGAAAACATTAAAAATTTAGTCCTGGTTGCTCCCCAAAAAACGAAATACATAGACAGAATGATGCATTAGATGCAGTCAACCCAACACCCTCCCCACCTCTTCCGCTATCAATGCAGTCAAAACATTAAAAATTTAGTCCTGGTTGCTCCCCAAAAAACGAAATAGATAGACAGAATGAAACAATGACAGGTACAAAACTAAAACTAATTAAAATAAAAACATTAATACCACTAGGCACTTGAACTTGCAACTAACAGATAATTATTTCAAAAACCTCAATGGCTCTATTTATACAAGTAATAAATATAGTAAATCTCCAAAAGTTTTTTCTAAATGCTAAATGTGCAATGACTTCATTCATTTGCTGCAAATTTCAGCACAAAATCCATAAAGCAGCTTGGGTTCAGAACTTCAGAAGTCAGAATTTATTTGCACACACATAGCAGTCAGCTCCCATCATCAACAAAGATGTAGCAGACAAACAAACAAATGTTCCACAAAATGCAAACAAAGAATCCGTTGCTATCTTTAACAAAAAAGGATAAGAGACATATTTTGGGACCAAGAAAACAATCCAATAAACTAGCGAAACTGTAGAGTAAGGGCTTGTTTGGACATCCTGAGGAAACAAATTCATTTCACTTCATTTCACTTTTCTCTCAGATTGCAATACAAGTAGTATATCATTGTCCAACAGAATAATACATCAATACAGAAAGTGGAGCTCTCATGAAACATTTAAAGCTATAACAACTACCAGTTTTTCCATTGGTACCTTCCTCTTAAAGAATCCGTTCCAAAGGATTAATATCTATCTCAAATGCGAAATTTAAAACATCCAAAAATTAACTATGTCCACCCACATATAAAAATGTCATTGTCCCACTCTATGTGCAAATGGAAAAGCCACGAGACTACGAGAGAGACACACACAGATGCTGTCCGTCTTAGCTAAATTTGCGGTGAACTGATAATTTTTTAATCAATTCAATTTATCTTGAAATATTTAAGACTGCGTAGGATACGATGGAATACCAGATACAAACAACAAACAAATATTATCAATATATAACTTGGCAATGATGATATAAAAGGAGGCAAGTAATTCAGTTAAAACTGCAAGATGGGTTAGGAAACCCTATTTTATATGCGATAAGAGTTTTATATAATAAAATAGATGCAAGTCAACAATTGGACAAAACCAAATTCTACCCCAGGTCCTTCCAATAATGTTTGCCCAGGGATGGTTCCCGGGAACAAATCATGGAGGTCATCTTACATAACAAAAAGGAAAAATTGCATCATGATTCAAGATACTGATTGAAAAAAAAGAGCAAAAAAATAAAAAAATAAATTCCAGGGCCTCAATACAGATAACACTACTTAACTATCATCATTGGTTCCTTGACTTTAACCGCCACTCACACATAGACATTAGGCTCGTTTGAACCCATAACCATAAGACTGAAACTTGTCTCTGGATCTGTGTTGGTTGGGAAGCTTCACAAATCACAACACCACACTGCGAAACAAAAATATAAAGCAACTATTTGCAGGCACCAGTATTCATTGGATTCACACAAATTCAGTCAGATTCAAACTTGAATACGAACGAATAAGTACCTTCCAGAACCTAATGCCTATCTTATGGATCCTAAATTATTACTACCGAATCAAATTCAAGTTGAGCTGGAGTCCAAATAAATTGAGGATCTCTATACGTTTTCCAATTTAATCTGAACACAATATGTAATTTGACTAAATTACCATATAATTCCCACACACAAATATCCATTATATGTTTGAATTAACTTCGATCTTATTCAAATCAAATGCAGTTAAAACTTGAATTTGACTTGGTTAAATCTGGTATCGTCACTCAAATTGAAGAATTCATCATAAATGGATCATGATCAAATCCATTGACGACCCATGTCCCGTAGCTAACCATGAGCAAAGATTGCTTGTGGTTGAGTCAATGCCAAAAATAACTGTCTGTTATGGATGGTAATCAACTAGTTATGTGATAATGGAGCATTAACACTACTTATATCACTATGAAGCAACGGGCACTAAAATTTTAATTATGGGCAAGTGTGCATAGCACAATGAATATATAATTCTTCATCAATAATTGCCTGGTAATATAAGGAGTAATTACATAGCGTCCCCTTTTACTCAGGGATGGCTTTATATCACCTCCATTAACTGTGACTTGTGGCACTAAACCTCTTTTGACTAATGACCAACGTGCAAAATCAACACTTTCCATCATATTAAACTATGCATGCATTACATGCGTGACTAAGCTACTGGTTGCCTGAACAATAGATATCTACAAATAATTTTTGACACTTAAAAATGACAGTTCCACTCCACCTACCACTATTTCACACACCTAGGCATCCACACCACCACCATCACGCACACAGTCACTCATGCCCTCCCCCACAACGGCTTAAAGCTGCATTCACTGCCACTTCCACTTCCACCACATGCACAAGCAAACACCCAAATAAAGACCACCACACACACTACCCTTCGAGTCGTCGTCAACCTGCAATGGCATCACCAATCTGGCCAACACCCAAAATCAGGGAACTAAGAACCACCAAAAATAAAGCCTCTCTCTCTCTCCCTCTCTCACCTATTTCTTTCTCTATTACTCACTAAATACCCACACACACAGAACATAGCTCCACAAACAAAAACAGAGCTGTAAAGACAGAGCTCCAGAATTTAATAGAGTTTGATAAAATTTTGATGTAAATTATTTATTGAATTTGTGGTTTGGGTATAGAATTTTGAATTCGATTTGTGTACTAGATAAAGAATTGATTTTGATTTGGGATTGGAATTCTTGAGGTCACAATGGAAATTCTCTCTCTGTCAGTGTCTTTGAATATACAATTAGTGTGTGTGTGTGTGTATACATAACATATTAATATACGTGAATTTTTGCTATGTCCACTGGTTGGTTATGTGTGGTGTGAAGAGATGATGGTTTGATTGGTGCTGCGGCGGTGGTTTGGATGGTGACATTGTGCCAATAAATAAACTATATATATAGAAGGAAAAAGAGACTATTTTAAATATATATATAGAAGGAAAAAGAGACTATTTTAAACGTCTGTTAAAACTACAGCCTATGCTGATCAAAGGTTTGAGGAGATTTACTGTCACAAATCATAAGTCTGGGAGGCAATGGGTAACTGCTACTAAACATTCAGATCTAAACATTCATCCATGTATCTCATCGTCTTTCCCTCCACTATACTAGTATCTACTTCACTAATGTCTCACTAAATTTCGACTCACAAGAACTTGTCTGGATGGCCACTGCATTCCCATCGTTTATCCATTTCCCTTTTCAAGTTTCATGGATTTTCGTGTCTCGGCCTTGATCTTTGAATAAAGTATGCCAAACTCTAGAAGTTCTAAGCTGTCTGTGATGATTACCGTCTTTTCTTACAACAAGTATAAGAGGTTGTACATTTGGACAAGATGTCCAAACCCCCTAGAACAAAAGGCAAAAAAAAAACAAACTAATATTGCTGTTTATTATATTGTAATGCTGAGTACTTGGGATTGTTTTATTATGTTCAGATTAGATTTTCTAAATCAATCTCAATAGACTAAGGTATTCAATTTAGCAGATTAATTCTGAGAAGTGGTGCAAAAGGCTTTCAATATATAGCAGCTGGTTAAAAAGCACTCTGGATTTGAATTGCAACAGGCAAGTCTGAGCACATCTGAGTGTGGAGGCTGAAGTTGGGGTTGGAATTGCGATTGGAAACCATTCCATGCATGGGAAGTGACATTAATGGGGTTCCTCTTTTTGAGGGTAGAACCAATATTGGGAGGCCCTGCGCCACAAGTTACGTTCCTAAGCTTCAAAAAATAACAAAAACAACATCCACATAGCAAAACATAGACCAACTTTTATTCCTCAAACTACTCATTCCAATTCTCACTAGTCACTACTATCTGCAAACTTCTCTCTTTAAAGCCATTTTTCATCTGCCTGTTACCCCATGCCAAACGAACAAATCTTATTGCGACTGGTCAAATGGTGTGCTACTCTACTTTCAATTTAATGACATCTTTCTGGTTTTCTTTTCTTTTCTTCGTGAAAAAGTATTGAATTTGTATGGTAATTGTTTTACAAATCTGAATGTTTTAACCTTTGGTGAAAATAATCTAATTTAAAACACAAACACGTAGTTTTAACGTAAGTGCATGCAAGTGGGTAATTGTGGCAACTTGCAATCTATGTTGTACCATGCTGGCCCATCAGCAAATCTAATAAAAATACTAGTCTCCGTCCAAACGGAAAATTACAAGCTTGGTAGCAGCATGACAAAATATCATCATCATCACTCATCAGTTGGGGAAGTTTATTTCTCCTTCATAAATCCCCCAATAACGCACCCATATCAGATCCAGTAATGAACACCGATTACCAAACAAAGGGGAGGTAGAGGATAGCCAAAAACGACCGAAATGCGCAATGAGTAAAACGAGATCTGACCCATTGGACAATACCAGATGGGTAGGATTTGCCCTTGCATGAACCCAGCATTGAAATAAATAATAAAGAAACTGAACAACACAAGCAAAATATGTAAGTGCGTCAGTGATTGCTGGTAAAAAATAAATAAATAAATAAATAATTTTTTTTAAAAAAGTATGTAGTAAAAATCAGCAAAAACGATGGTCATCCAGATGGAAATCAATAGTTATTTCTATATATAAAAGGCAAAAATATACATGAAGGAAAAATTGAATAGATCTGAAATAGGGGAGTACCCGGGGTGGTGGTGGTGGCGGCGGTGGTTGTTGCTGCTCCGGTGGAAATCTGTTCTGCTCCGACCCCATTATTAGAATCAACCTTTCCTTTTCTCCCCACCTTTTAATTTCACTGCTGTTCCCCTTCCATCCACTCTTGTAAATGTGCTATGGACTTCTATTGCCCCGTCTGCATTTATTTTTCTTTTATATTAGTACGCTCCCATTCCCATGTACATAACACAAGGAGTTCTTGACCAGAAACGGACAGATTACGGATTCGAGAGAGAGAGAGAGAGAGAGAGATCTATAATAGTAGTAGAAAGGATTTTAAGCAAAGACAAACAAAGTCAAGCGATGAGAGAGATCAGATTACTGACAAGTGAAATGTCGGACAGTGTGAAATGTGGGTTGTCACTTGTGCGAGAATTCGGTACCCAGAAAAACCACATTAATTTTTTAGATTTTTCTTTGTACAATTTTTAAGGTCATTAATAATTTTTATAATTTTTTAAGTTTAATCCTAAACATTTGTGATTAATTTTAAATTGTTATCATCAACTGCAACCGCTCAAAATATTATAATTTGAACCTTAAAAATTATAAAATGATCAAAGGGTTGATTTTTTTTTTAGAATCAATTATAATATTTTAGTATTTGATGATGAACAAAATGTGTTTATGCATCACCACCTATCAAATATTTAATGCAATAATTAGGAAGGAGACTCAACACAAACAAACACAAAAATTATGTGGTTCGGTCCGACTAACCTACTCCATTGAGAATGATTACAGTGTTTGAAAAATCTTACTACTTAAGAAGTGTAGTGTAGTATAGTGAGATGTGTATTTTGGCTCATATGTATAAGTGAGACTTACAATTTATAGACAAGTGAAGTTGGCTCTGATGGACTCTGATTGAAGTGTCATTCTCGTAATTGATTCTGTGAAATTCGCCTCATCCTCGTAACAAGCAAGGTGATCTCGCAAGAGTGACTAGGTGCCCTCTGATGATTGTTTTTCCACAGATTCACGTGTGCCAATGATGCACTAGGTATCTCAGGAATGTGAGTTTGGTTTAACTAGAATTGTGACCGAGTCTTTATTGATTCGTATCTTTGATCTGGGCCTAATTTGAGTTGGATCCATCAATATTAAATCTTAATTTCTATAATTTTAATTAAACCCCCAAAACTTCCTTGATAATTAACAAAAATTATAAACTTCAATACCGTACTTCTTTCAATAACAAATTCAAATTCGAGACTTGGGATAGTCGAGGATATGACTTCATCATCGAAATATTATTATAATAAAAGTAGGGCTTATTATAAAAAAAGTTTTTGTACTTAGGACCTGTTGCATACAACATCCCTCCATTCTAAACTTTTGCATCAAATCACCTTCAACTTGAAAGCAAGACACAAGGTGAATGTTCAACAAATAATCTGTTCAAATATTAGAATACTCTTATTTTTTCTATTCAATTTTCACAACAATGCTCTTATTTTAATCTTTCTAATTTTTCTCATTTCTTGCATACATACACACACACACACACATTTATATATGATGCAATAAATGAGAAAATTGAATGATGACTACGGTACCAACAGTGTTAGCATATCAAAAGTGACGATTTATGAGAATAACTACGGTATCAACATTGATAATGTATCAAAAATTATAATTTTTAAATATGAAGTTATTGTTCAAATGGGTATAAGTTATAATTCAAAAAAGTTATGATCAACCCTAAAATATAATTATTCATCATAACGTTTAAAGGTTAAGTCTCAATTGTTAAATGTCAACAAATTACAACTTATTAAAATAATTTATGATCGACCATAATATTTCTTGACAAACGATGAATTATCTTAATAAATTATAACTTTACTTATAAGAATTTTAACTTGACTTTTAAATTCGGAAAACAGTACTAAAAATGTATGAGAGAGCGCGCGAGAACGATTGGCGGGGGTTGGGGGTTCGAGGAGGAGGTATGGTATGGTTCATTTGTTTTGGGAGAGTATGATCGCCAATGGGTCTGTCTTAGTTTCCATCATCAACTGCAATAGACAGATATGCATACTGCATGTCGCAATTAATTGAAATACGATGTTCCGTGCATCATTAATACCCATATTCGAACCGACAACCGAGGAATTAATCAATCACATGACTCACGCCCTGCTCTTATCCGCTCCTTCTACTCTTCCTGTTGGGCTAAAATCGGTTCAAAACATAGGTATGCATGCATGAGACTTATAATGTCTATACATCTATACATAAGAAAGAGTTCATTGCTCTTGCTAACTATTAAGTGAACCGTCTCTTTCCTGGCTTAGTTTCCTAGGCATGAAGAAATGCATCCATAGGAATGGTAATGGTGCTAAACCTACATGTGATTATGGAATCATTCCATTATTTCACCATGCTTTATGGATGGATAAAGAATTGAGTCACTGTCCTAATATATATCATCGCTTCGTAATGCAACATTTGTCGCGCTTGGCGAATGAGAAATGCACTGGATATCAAAGTGTTGCTATTTGAATGACTTGTTACTTCACACTCCGACTGAAAGGTGGATCAACGAAGCATCTCTCTCTCTCTCTCTCTCTCCAAAAGTTAAAAAGCAGAATAGAAAAACATCCTCCTCCCACCAGAAGCTTAAATAAAAAAACGCGAGAGGCCATGTTGAGTTGTGCTATATATCATACCAAGAAAAAATAAAGTAAATATGAGTTACCGGCGGTTGCTTCTGTTTATCCAAACTCTACATCAAAGCAATGTGTCATGTTACAACTGGACCATGGCAGCACATATCTCAGGTTGAAACCGTGTACAGATCTTTTTTCTGTGTTGCTCACACTGAACAGGGTTCCAATGCTGCTGCTTAGTATTACAGACATTACGACTCTTCTCTTAGAATGGACACCCTTTTATATATGAACTCTTTTAGAAGGTGATTGGTTTGTTCGGTCAAATTTAGCTCTTGGAATCCATTTTTAGCTGCCACTTCTCATCACTACTAGTACAAGCAATCAGAGTTAGGCACAAAGAAAATACATGAAAGCGCTGAGATAGGCAAAAACAAAATAGGCAAGGAACACATACCATAACTGCACCCCCCCAGCAGTTAGATAAGAGATATTGCTTGATGTGCTCCTGCACCAAAAAAGAAATAAAACAAAAGAAAAAAAGAAAACGGATAATAATTAAGAAGCTGATCAACAACTAAAAAATTAGTCTCAACTATCTACGGATGGCACCCCTATTTAATCCCTGAATGATGCACTCCACTAGCTTCAGCATAGGTGCCAATGTCCTCATTTTTTTAAAACAAGTATTAAGGATAACCCACATTTATCTGACCTAGTTTCGATATAGATACCGGCCTTTGTTTTAGCTTAAGGGTTGTCTGGATTTAGAGGTTACAAAAATACAGGTAATGTCTGCTTTTAGCATTTAAGGCGCTTTGTCATGATTTGAATGCTCATTTAGGCTGGGATCCGTGGTCTCAGTACTTTTTTTAGTGCATTCATGTATAGACGATTAAGAGTCTCCATACTTTTTTAAGTGTGCCCAGGCCTTGCATCAACAATTAAGTGATTAAAAAAAGATACGCAAGTCCATATAAAATTAGCCATTTCACATCCAATGGAAGAACAGAGATGGGGTAATCATGGAGGACAGTTCCACTACTGGCAAGCAGGAAACCAAGTATACAGAGTTGAGCTCTAGGGGATAGTTAACTAACAACAAAGAAAAAATTACCGATAGACAAATAGGTTCATTTAATTTACATATAATGTTAGAGAAAATGAATATATAAGGAAAGTCTGTACAATAGACTACTGTGCTAAAGCCAAAGAAAACACAATTTACAGTTTTTAAGAGAAGAAACTCATCTGCAACTGAGATATCAACAAGACTAAGCACGAAAAATCATCATCTTTGAGATGTGGGTAAAAATCCCATGTGAAAACATCACCGTAACATCATCATCTTGCCTATGGTGAATAGCGACACATAACCTGAAACAACATAAAAAGTGGCATTAAGAACCACAACTCATGTAGGAGATCCCAATGATTCAGAGTTCTAAGCATGTTTTCAACAACTCAACAATCCTTTATTCCGTCGGCTACCACTCAACATGTACTCAACAAGAAAAATCCCTGACACGAAATTATCAATATAAGCATACACACAAACATATACATGTGTATATGAGTAGAAACAGAGAAGTAACATAGGCACTTTAGTCCCATGGATACCTCATCAGACACTTCTTGACAGTAGGATATATTACCCAATGGACCTACTTCATGACATATTTTAATATAAAAATAAATATAAGGGATCAATGTTTTTGCCAAAACATTAAACAGGCCTGCTGCATGCAGGTGAAGGCAGAAATTCTGAGGCGAATGGTAAATCCAAAGTTCAAGCTATGCCTAGGAAAATGTAAATTCCAAATCACTAGCAAAATTCTACAAATAGCAAGGTCCATTACTGGAACTCGATGCAAAGTGCGAACTTCGATGGCTATAACAATTTGGATTCAAAAAATTATCATAAATAAAGAAAAAAGGGAGAAGAAAAGAACAAATGAGGAGCAATGATCATAAGCGAAATCCAAACCCCTCCTGATTCTAGAACCTTGACGAGAAATGAAGAATCCTCCAAATGGAATTCTACTTTATGCACAAAATCATTTAAAGACGCTAGAAAATCCACAAAACAATAACAATCAAAATCAAAATCTGCACAGATTTTAAGTCGCTGAATCACTTGTGAATCCAGTTTACCGTAACCATGATAAACACATAATTTTCACAACTATCTTCCTCCATGGATAAATTTCATATTGCTGCATGCATACCACAGGAATCCTCTTTTTTACGGTAGTCTATGGAACAATGTGAAAAATAACCACAGGAATCCTCATTTTTCACTGCAGTCTTCTCCAAATTCTTTGCTTTATCGATGATCCTTCCCAACTTGAGTGGGGAGGACAAGCAAGTCGAATTCTCTATTGATTTTCTGTAATAGACTGCCAACTCACACAAAGTGGCTCTTTGATTATCAAATCAATTTCATTCAGAGTTATGTATTCTAATTGTATTAGCTGGTTATCGTACAGAATGAACAAGATACATAAACTAAAAAGGAATCACAATCCATATTTATTTGAAAAGTCAGTGTTCTAGAACATGCAACGATGAAAAGCTCATTCAGTTATTAATTTAAATTGGTAATCAGAGAATTCAATGGGCCAGTAATTGACTAACAATTCAAATTTGGTCACTGGACCTATTCAACACCCCACCCCCCGGGTGTCCCTCGTAGGTCTTATTTCACCTAACAACAGGTAACTTTAACGTCTTTTCAATCATGATCATGTACTTAGGAATGTCGCTCACAAATTGAGAGGAAGGTTGATTCTCAAGGTTGTCACTTTTACGTTGCAAACCATTGCAGCGGTTGGATGCTCAACAGTGACTCGAACGCCATGCACCCGACAAATGATAACATGGCCAATTTTTCATGCCGTCTCATCGGTCAAAATAAAAAGTATTTGCCTTGGTGTGAACAACCACAATGTAAGCAGCAAACAATGAAGTTTTGATTCAACACAAACTAAGTTAACTAGATACCACAAAATATTTCACGACACATGAAATGTAGATGTTTATATTCAGCAATTGCAAAATTTATGTAGTGCAATTACAAAAAGAGACTCACCATTTGAGAAGCTCAATTTTGCGTTTCAAGTGGCTACAAAATGGTAATTTCAATCAACTATACAATTCCGAAGGTATTGTGGTTATTAGAAATCCAATCATCATGCTTGCTTCTACCAATGAAGGTGTTTCAAACCGGTGAAGGGTATTTTTGACTCCAATGTGCGACTCCCAAATGCTCTGAAAATGGAAACAACTACTCAATTGTCAACTTCAAATATAACCACAGCAGTTGTAATTAAATGATTAATGAGTATGTTAACACTAACGTTCGCTCACATTATTCTAAAATAGTTCAGGAAGAGAAACAACTATTACCTGATGAGATTTACGACGTTATCTGTGCGAATATCCCAAGTGAGATCGAAGATCCACTGGCATTTGAAGTTGTGTGGATACAATCCACGTGGTTTGGCTAAATCTGAATGCTGCTTACATTATTAATTGGAAGTGCTCAAAAGGATATCTAAAGAAATTTTATAATGAAGCAACAATTAATGACAATGAATTTGTGATGTATTCCTGTTCAAAAAAAATTTGAGACGTACAGGCACCAATATACAAAGAAGTTATATAACATTGATGGTTTTGATGTTGATAATTGATGGATCTCTCCACACAAGCATACTTCCACTACAAGGAACAATGTACATATCAGTGTTGAGTGTTGCACCGACAAAGAGGTGATTAAGTGCTTATTGCGCACTAATAAGAGACCAGATCTTGCAATACTTGTGATTGAGGATAATGTCATCCAACCTAACAATGGTGGGCAACGACGTTATAAAGGGCGGATGGGGTCAGACAATATCTGGATTGTCAATATATCTCTTCCAACAAATTTTGTTGGTGAATATATGAGTTTGATTAGCAAAAGTAGTAATCTTCAGTTGGTAAAAACAACACCATTTACTAGCTCATGGATCTTAAATTGGTTGCAAAGAAAGTGGATGAACATGCAACAGTATATATGCATTGATAGGCTAGCTTATGGACATCCATTCTAGAAAACATTATTATCTGTGCATTTTACTTACAAAAGTTCCAAGGTCAAAATGGGGTGAGGATATTATAATTGTGAATGGTTTGGTGCATGCAACTATTAAATCAGCATGCCTTGCACTTGGTTCACTTCATGGTGAAAATGAATTGCATGAAGCACTTTTGAAGTTTCAACATAGGCCACGTGTTCACTACTACAGAACAAGTTTTGCTCAATGTTCATTTTTTCAGAAGTTACGAGTCAAAGTGAACTGTACGAAAGTTACTGAGCCGTTCTCAATAATGATTTTTAAATTAACTAAGAAGACATATTGAACAAAATGAATTGACAACTTTAGGATTACTCAAGAGTGAACATATTGTCGGCAGTGGAATTTTGCTACAGGGTTTAATTTTGGGCCAAGGTACCAACTTTGAAATTCCATTTAGTTCCGTTCAAGTGAACGACCAAAAAAAACTCTTGGAATCCCGCTGATCGTAATCAAAATGTGATGAATGCATCATTCCTTAATTAATCCCGCCATAAGTCAGATTAGGTACAAAATTAATTTGAAAAAGTGATATATCCTGGTGCCATTCCTATATCAACTTTTTAATGCAGAATTGACAGGGGATATGGATGCACAGTGACAAAACCACGTTGACATGAAAAATGCTAAAAAATTAGGATAGGGCCATAGATAGGCCACAGTTCAAATAATAAAATCTTATAAATCCCATTCTGTAATTTTTCGTTTTACACATTTACTTGATGCTAAGTAAATATTAAATTTATTGCTCTAACATGAATTTTTAGACTAAACGATCATAATAGTTAATGATCACCATTTTATATAGACAAAAGCAAGCATAAATAATAACAATAATTCTTCTCACCTTCCCAAGCCCTCTTCCTTTGTGAAGTAGTTTTGTATTCTTCTTTTTCAAGTAAGATTTTGTAAAACTTTAATGTGATTCGTCTTCCATGACATAAGATAGTCAGATGCCAAATTTTCGAACACTGATAACCCTATGATGGCAAGTGTTCAAGAATGTGGGGCACAATTTTTTTTGTAATGGGTTTGAAATAAAGGTCCCAAGTTTTAAAAATGTGCAAGACCCAAGAGAATATCGTCCAAGAGTGTCTGAGAATGGTTGGTGTACAACATGAACATGTCAACTTCTTAGAAGTATACATACTTTGAAGCTTCTAGCCACATGCGTGCACAATGAAAGGCCTAAAAAGACCTTTTCTTAAGTATTTAAACAAAAAAGGCGGTCCATTTGATGAGACTCCCGCCACTGCAGGACTAGAAAGGGTCAGATATACAGAGTTTTACCCCCACTACAAGACAGAGAGTTTATGCGACTCAAAACCGTTGACGCCCACGTCACAATGGGGCAATCTTTAATGCCTACCCTATTTTTTAAGCACTTCAATTACTAATTACACCAAATCACAACTAAGGGCTTTTTCTCTTTGAAAAATTATTTTAAAAAAATTCTACACTAGCACCCAGGCATATGAACTTAAATGTCTCGTTAAAACACCGACCACATCAAACAAGTTGTACCACCCAATGCTTAAAAACTTAAAACACCGGTTCAGTGTTGTAAGAACCCCAAAAAGAAGAGAACTCTATCAACTACCCTAATAAAAATAATGAGGCAATTCGCCATAATAAAATAGCTTCTTTAAAAAACAAATGGCCAAAGAGTTTGGGCACATGATATCGATGCAGAACAACATGCAACTGCAACAAATCCCAACCACCACCTCTTCCCCGTCAGCCCCACCCCCCAAAAAAAAACCAAAAAATAAAACAACTAAAGGAAAACAAAACACAACGTGGAAACAGAAAGGAAGGACCAAGGAGACCAGCTACAAACCTGTGAGATGGATTGTTGCTAACTTCGCAGATTGAAACACGAAGGGATGACCTATGCAAATAGAAAAAATTGAGAAGGTAAGAACAATATTAGTTATAATAATAAAAAAAAAACTAGCCATAAAAACAAGCAGGTACATACCTGGGTAGGTACTGCTAAACTTCTTAATTCAATGATCCACGGCACCTAAAGAGAAAAGTAGATAGTTATGTGATAATAGAACAATCGATAATACTGCAATTATAAACAGCAAAAAATTAGTTGAGGACCAGAAAGCAAAAGTCAGATCCAATTACCAATTTATTAGTGGTGCATATAGATAGCCAAAAAAAAAACCACTCTTGAAAATGTCTACGAGTCCACATTCGTTAAAAAATCATATGACTCAATACCACCAGCATGGCAGCCAAAATGAGAAGATTATGACTATGGCACAGGCTTTAAAATACCTTAAGAAGTCCAAAAAAATAAAAAAGAAATTAGACAAACCCTCATTTGAGGTAAGGTGTGAAAACCTTGGCTCTTAAGGTGCAAGCATGAAAGTCTCTTGAAATTCCTAGCTTAAAATTTTAGTTTATAAGCTTCCCATTACAAGCCAAGTAAATTTGAACAAGTTGTCAGATGGCCCAATCAACATTTGGTGCACCAAACTCATATTTGACACACATGACCTTTAGAGTTTCTTGATGCACTCAAAATCCACCTAGATTTTCATTTCATGTAACTAGGTCTATGAACTGAAAAGTCTATCCGGAAAATTCTTGATCCAATCAGATAGAATATGAAAATCATAAACTTAACAATAGTGACTTAAAGTAAAGGTTTAACTTTTAAGTCTTTATCTTGTGATGGATAACCTACGCAACTATTTTTGAACATCATACACCAGACAAACCTCATAATGCACAGGAATCCAAAATGCATTTCAAAAACAAAAACTTGAAACAAAGCCCACAATCATTAGAGCCGTCAAATGCGCATCTATCTGTCACCAAAGAGCCTCCACTTTGATGCCATACTCATGGCATAGAACTCAATTGGTTCTACAGATTGATCAGTTATTGCTTGAGTACAACAGAAGAAACAAGGTTGTAGGCATGGACAGCCACAAAATTTCAATTGATATTACCACCTAGAACTGCAATTGCAAGGTGGATAGACATGGAGAGCCACAAAATTCTCAATTCACATTACCTCCTAGAACCGCAATTGCAAGGGATCTTTTTCTCCTCCAAAGGAAACTTGTAATTGTAAGTAATTTCTTCACCAGCAGCAATGTGTCGTTTTGCATAGATGAAGATCTTCTTCTGACCCTCTACACTTATGACCTTGGTATAGCAATTAGGCTACAAGAAAGTTGAATTCAAATCACCCTATAGCTTTTCCTTCATATCAAAGAATTTGATAGTTACAGAATGCAGTTACCTCACACGAATGGTTTATGAATCTAGCAATCCCACCACGCTTTGTAGCATCAACCTGCACATGATCCCACAATATTATGCAACTGATATCATATTTTATTTTAGGATTTTTACTTTTATATGTTTAAGGGCTACTGGTAAAGTCTTAAACTTATCTGAGGCTAATTATGCACTAAAGTTATCACAATCTAGATCACATAGAGCGGGAGCGGGAGCGCGTCAAATTTTCAAAAAAAATTGCGAGCAGGAGAGTCACTAAGAGCGTCAAATTTATATATATGCCATTGTGATACATAAAAGAAAAGAGAACATCAAAGTGTCAAATTCTACCTCCATCCCACATATGTAACTTAGTGATAAAGAGGATATCACATTGATCCCACATCGGTAACTTAGCTGGAAGCGCTATGGGAACACAATGATAAATTCTACCTCTGATCATCCATCCCACATCAGTAGTGTAGGGAAAAGTTGAAGAGGAGACAGCTATTACAGGTGTTCCCCTTTTAGTGTAGTAGTTGGGCCTCATCTTGGGGCTTAGGGCTTGAAATATTGAAAACTTTTGCTTGGGCCAAGGGCCAACTTAATAATCAGTTTAAATTTTTTTGAAATTGTGGATTGGATCCATAAAATTGTCCAATTCGCGGATTGTAAAAATGGATTCGCAAATTTAATTTTTTGAATCCGCGAATTTATTTCGAATCCACTCTGAATTCGCGATCCAAGCGCAAATTCGTTGAGGTATGTAGATGAATTGTGTGATCCATAGTACAACAGCAAGTGTGTAAGATTGCACCAAAGCACCCTCATGGATCTAGATGCCAAAGGCAAATCACGTAGCTTTAATGGAATTAGTGGGCTGGAAGCTTCAGCCTAAATCTTGCCCACTCTAATGAAAAAAGTTATTTCATGTAACAAATGTTCAGTGAGAATTGAGGAAGTTACAAGCAACCAATAGCAAAGGGCTACAGCACATGTGATGTATACTTAAGTTGTATAAGATTGGATTGGGTGCAAAATGATAACTTCATACAAGTAGGAATACAAAAGATTTTGGGTGTGTTTGGCGGCACTCTCAGATGGGCGTCTGAGTATTAGAAATCCGTTAAGAAAAGTCTCATCCATTTGGTGAGAGATTAGAAAGGAGCTTTTAGTTTTATTCCATCTTCTAAATGCCAATTCCAAATAAGTAATCTTTCTTATCTTTTCAAAACAGGCTGAAAATGACTTCTTGCGAAATCTGATGCCATTTAAGTGAATAAAATAAAGTTCCAACACTATCCATATTTAATTGAGATTAATGTCCATTTTTTCCCCAAGTTCTCTAGCACCGTTGTGTTTCTCAACGCCACCACACAGTCAACTACCTTATTCCAATACAACTCGGACACCAACTACAAAGCTTCTAAATCGCAACTGCAATTTACCTCTCACCACAATTTTGACAATGACGACATCGCCTTGGAAAAAAAGATCACTCACGATATATATATAGACACACCCACACACCCCCCTCTCTCTCTCCCCTCCTGTGTAAAGATTCATTGGCCATGGAATTTGGGACAAACTTGGGATGAGACTAGTTGAGAATATATCAATAATGGACCGAGAGAGCCGAAGGAGAAGAGGGTCCCTGAATTTGGTCATTTCAGATTGTTTAGCTAAAAAATAAGTACATAGCTATCATAATGCCAAAAGTTTGCTAATGTCTCAACCATCTAAATGGCACACCTTTCCTCTAGTAAGTGGTGAGTAGATGAGAGAGAGAGGCGATTGCACATTTTTTTAGTGATTTTAGGGGTACCAAGGTGGAATTAATGTTTCAAATTTTTTATCTTATACTAGTCTTTATTAGAATCCAAGCAATATTCATTTCATGACATTCTTGTATAGTTTTTTTTTTCCAACTCCACCGTATAGAATAGATCCAAAAAACATATCATGTAATTTGGATAACAATAAAGAATTTTTTAATTAATTTAATTTTTTATTATTATAATTCAACATATTAAGGTACTTTTATTGGATGTTCGTAAAATGTTGTTTGTTTATTTTGAATATTTATTAGCATATGTCATATATGTTAGTTTTAATATAAAAATATATATATAATAAAACAACTTGGTATTTGAAATTTTATTCCATACATATTTTATCCCCCAAAATCATCTCATCACCTATTTCTATCACATATTTAATCATTCAATATTTGATTAATTTGTAGTTTAACATAATTTTTATTTTAGACATTATCCATTCACGATAGTATACACATGTTAAGTAATTTGTCGAATTACGTATTTTTATTGATATTTTAAAAAAAATAATGGGTAAAAATAAATTTTAAATGATGTAATCAAATAAATGAAGGAAAGAAAAATTATTATTAAATACAGTAGGATCGATTTTCTGGACACTCGAATTTTATATTTCATCGTGCCTTCAGGCACAGGTTATGACTAGTATAATGATAAGGTGAAGCGTAATAGTGTTACATAGATGTTGTTTTGCACTCTTGGCACTTTGCCACATAAAATACTTGTGAAACATGAATTCACTTCTGAATTGAAAAGTAATTCTAAAACTCAAGTTCACCAAACATCTAATTGTTTTAAAAATTCCATTTTGAAAAGTGTGTTTCATAAAGTCAATCTTCTAGTTTTCAGAAGTTCCGTCAAACACAACCAATGAGACTATGCCCTTTTCCCCCTTGGTTTCTCTCTGTTTGGGTGTGCGTCTGTCTGTTTTCGAAAGGTGGGAGAGAAGGGTGTATAAAACTAGAATTCCGGTGAATCCATAATTCTCCTTGCTCCATGTTCGAAATAGCCTCAAAAACAAATTGAAAAGATAACCTAGGCTAACATAAAAGCTTTACCACGTCATCTATTCTACTTACCACATAACCATCATCCAGTCTAAAAAGATAGCTGCTACCAATTCCCATCTTCTCATACTGGCGTTCACGTATATCGGAAATCTGAGAAAGCCAAAAGAACAAGTCAATAGAATCAAAAAGGCAATGAAATAAAAGGTAATATATATTAAAGAAACAAAAAAAAGAAGCTAGAATAACATACTATTTATTTATAGAGGGAGCGAGAGAGAGATAACCAAGCTATGATGCCCAAAAAAGAAAGGTATTGAACAGAAAAAGGTGACACCAAAGGAAAAAGAGTAAACACAAAGATGTAAGCATGTAACAACCACCATGCAGTACAACTAACAAGGTGCAGCTAGCAAAGAAAAAGGTTACGGCAAGCTTACTCGAGGACGGATTAATTCTCCCACATATTCAATGACAAAATCTTCCGCCTCAATTGATTCCAGCGCAACAATACCCCAGTCATGTATCTTGCTTCGTTGAAAACGTAAGCGTTTTTTTCTTGCCTGGAAAAAAAGATACATATTTAATACTAACTACGCATCTAAGACACACCAAAGCAATGTCATCCTTCTATCACCTTCAACTGAGTCGCTTTTAAAAGATCAGCACCCTCCGCAGCAGCAAGAAGGTTGCGCAACTTAACCCTGTTTGTTCTTGCAGAGAGACCCTTAATATTTGAAAACTGATATCCATTAACCTCTGATCCGAAGTATTGAGCAGGAACACAACAGGTTCCCCTAATTCTAGCTCTTTCAGCAGGGCTTGCACTTAGAGACCATTTATGCCATTCCCAACCATTGATAGAAGATCGGGCACATCCATCAGCTCGGGGGCAGGGTTTAGATGCTCTTGATTTATTGGTCTTGATCTTCCGCGCTTCAACTTGTTTACATGCTGCTTGCTTGGCAGCACCATTTGCTAGTTTCAGGACTTTTCTAGAACGTGATGCTGGCATATCATCCAATGAATACTTCCTCTTCTGTTTCAATGACTTGGTTTCTGTTTACAAGAATAGCCAATCCATGGGAATAGTAGAAGTTAAGAATAAGATTAATACTGGAGATCAAATAATCAAGGAACTAGTATAAAAGTGCAGAAAGTAGAAATTAGCAAATCAAACAGAAAAAATAAAAAATTGACTGACGATTTGGTATCTTTTTGGAGCGATCACCAGCATGCACTTCCTGAATTACATCTTCAGTGCCCTTGCCACTAGTGATACTCTCAACTTTACTAGAATTCTCTGTGAAAACTGAGACATTCTTTGTACTACATCTTGAAACATCTCCGCTGAGCTCATTATCTAAGAAGAACATTTATGACTACCATCACTGAGATGTTTGATACTATCTCCTAAAACGGCAGGATAAAAAACTTGAGAAAAATGAAATACCTTGAACTACATGAGCAACCTTCACTAATTTCTGACAAGCATCAGTAAGAGACGGAAAAGGAACTTCATGCAAATTAGCATCAAAAGATGATCCAGTCTGGCAATTATCTAGCACACTTTTTTTAATATTCACGACTGTAGTTTCAAGTTCTGCAATCTTAGACACATCTGCAGAAATATCCTGTTTCCTTGACTTCTCAACAGATTGCTTCTGTAATCCAATGTCTCCAGATTTACCAGAGTGCGAAAAAGAGACCAACTTTCTCCTCCCCAATTTCTTCTTGCGATAATATGTATATTTCCCAGACACCAAGGATCCCTCAGACTGTCCTGAACTATGACCCTTTCTTGATCTTTCCTTAAGTTTGTCAAATGCAACAAGAGAATCATCAAGTTTCTCGACATTTTTCATAGTTGCTCCCCCCTGTAAAAAGAAGAGTATGAGGTTCAACTAAAGATTGTGTAAATACCCCCCCCCCCACCCCAAAACAAAAACAAACAAACAAACAAACAAATAAAAAGGAAAACAAAACCACCTCATTAGCATCAGAGCTAAAGCATTCCTTTGAAGAACACCATGAAATTAGAAAATCTTGAAAAGCATCATCAACAAACAAAGATTTCAACTCTCTGAGCACATCATTGTGTAACTTCTGTCGACACATCGCTGATGCAGCATAAACCCCTACCTTTGGAATAAACTCATCTGACCTGGAGGGTATAAAGTTACAAACATCTGAAAGAACAAGGGGTCTAGATTTGTCCTCAAATCCAGGTGGAAGCAGCTCATCAACATCTTGATCACTAACCACATCATCTAAGTGCGTACAAAATTTCTGAAATGCACTTGAGAAATAATTAGACGTAGATTTCTCATATGCAAAAGCAGTAGCCTGACAAAATGGTTTTGCTTCTGGAGATGACACCCGGAAATCATCAGATGATATCATCGTTGGACCAGGCCAAGTATCAGGTACACAACATCCATACAAGTCACTGTTCTGAATAGAGGAATTACGGGCAATCTGCAGATATAAAAATTATTTATATTGTAATGACATAAAGAAACAATTAAAAAATATTTACATCACCATAAAAATTTTCTTGAAGAAAGAGGGGGTCGATAACTGACAGATGGGATCTGGGTCCAAAGGAAAAGATTGAGCGCCATTTGATTCATAAAAAACCATAACTTCTTAAGCTTACCTCATTCACCTGGCCATCTTCTAGCGAATCAACTAATTGCCGAACCTCTTCATCCAAAAAGCTTTCAAAATACAGAACCAAAGACACCCTCGTAGAAAAATGGAGCTCATTCTCCACACTTTCCAGGATGTGTTCGAAGTGATCATAAGTTTGATCAGTGTTTAACGGGTTCCTTTGTACCGAATTTTCTGCCTCAAGCAAAGATGAAGAAACCAAAGATGACTGAGGAAAACACTCTGGCGATATTCTCACCACTTCAAAACCGGGGGGGCAATCAGCCTCACAAACAGAAGGTTCTTGTTCTGAACAAAGCTGTATATCCATTTAAACACACCTTACACAAAATATATACAGCAAGGCAGCACAATAAAACATAGAGAATGCCAACAACTTACTACTTTGGAACGTAGCTTTTCAATCTTCCCAAGGTATCCCTTGAACTGCATGCTCTGTTCAATGGTAGCCTCAAGACCAGACCAACGTTTCCTCTTTCTCCAAGCAGAAGAATACCCAACTACAGGATCATAAAAGACAGCATTCCACAGTACTTGCATGCACGAATCAAAAACCATTCTGCAAACAACTATATATGAACCCCAAAAGTTCTCAAAGCTTCCAACAGATTTCATCCTTGCTGGAGACCTCGTAGGACTTCCATTAGTAGGAGATTTCCGGTCAGAAACATTACTAAATACCGCTGCTTCACTTCCACAAGCAACATAGTCCTTCCTGCCACAACCTGTTTCAGACTGTGCACACAAGACACAAAAGAAAGAGATGTTAGGCAATAACAAAGAAAGCATAAGTCTTTTCTTTAACACTGCAGACATTTCTTTAACACTAGAAGACATTACCGTTCTGTCATTTGAAGAGATAGTTTTGACAGTCTGATTGACCGCTTCAAACTTAACGTGTTTTTGAGCTTTCTTTGTGGCAACATACTCTGTGATTATGTGGCTAATAACCTCATCTAGCACAACTCTGCGAGCCGCTTTCATGATTCCACAGTAGAGTTGGGAGCAAACTTCTTCTGAAATTTCAGATATGAAGTTTGATAAAGAGCCAGACTCGTTGCCTTTAGCATCAGATAGATGAATAGGTCCAGTTCCCGCTGCTCGCCAAGCATTTATTACTGATTGCAAAATAAAGGGCTTAATCTTATTATCAGCATGATATATCTGCACAATATCATCATCAGCAGAGTAAGAGAAAGCATTACAAAACAAAAGCATATGTTATTATTATTGCTCATTTGGGAACAAAGCATATGTTATATCAAAAGAAGTTTTCTGAGTTTTACAAAACAAAAGGGACATACACGTCAAAAAATGACCTTTTTTTATCAAATTAGAAAGATTTAAGCCACACTGACCATCCTTTGAACAGTTGCAATCTAGCAATCTCTAAATAATTGAACAGAAGACAAAATATAAATTTTGCTTGCAAAATTCCAAATATTGATGTAATCAACAAACATCTGCACGGGATTCCTAATGTCATATTACACTTTTCATAACCAAAGTGGCATCTAACCATAATTTATTTAAAAAGAAGTCATGTTCTACGATGTTCATGTACATGTACAGAAAATAGCAATGTGCAATCATACTGATACCCAATACATTCGATTTAGGGCAGGTCTGCCTGGCCCAGGTATCCCTTCAACTTCTCATCTTGCTAAAAGCTGAATACTCAAATGCCTAGATTACTATGCACCCCTTTCTTTTCTTTTCTTTTCTTTTTTCTTTTTTCTTTTTTCCCTCTTTCTATCTCTCCCCTCCCTCTTTTCTGAGGGTCACTCCAGCACAGTGGTGGAGCCACTCATAGTCCAGGGGGGCAATCTGCCATTGGCAGTATCTCTTGTATATCTTAGTAACTAGTATGATATTTTCACTCAGTGTCCCCATTATTGAGTTAATCTTTCCTGTGATCCTAGCATGTGAATGTCTTGTGATCAAGTACAACAATTTTTAGTAATTGTCATTAAAAATTTAACTTCACCCATTTCTTATCTGCTTATGTTGTATTAAGTCACAAAAGCACATAAGCCATAGGCTGAATCTGAGTGATCAGTGATCACTCAAATTGGTCTTACTTGTTAGGTTTGGGGATCATTTTTGTCTACCGATGTTGTCAAAAAAAAATACTTTCCAATAAAATTGAGGACGATTTACTGGTGAACTCATAGATGAAGTATATTTAAAAACAAAAAATCAAAAAGGTTATTTTCTGGACATGAAATAAAATTGAACTTCATGAACCTCATTTGGATAGGTGATTGAGTTTGATGCACCAAAACACAAGTGCTATGTTTTTCCTTTTATTCTATATCATGTTCAAATTTATAATTGCTTATATTAATTGGTGATATTTCTTCATCCATATTTTTGTCCAACCTAAATGAAAATCCTAGCTCCGCCCATGCTCCAGCACATCCCAAACCCCTTTTGAGTTAATACAAATCACCAAAAAACATACATACTTAATTATAGGAATTTTCAACATGAAATAACTTTAAGGTACATATAGAATCTTCTAAGGTAGCGATAGATACGTATAAAATAGGAGCAATTGTGCATGCCTGATTGGACATGACAACAGCTTTTGGACACCCAAAGAGATGTAATGACATCAAACCACAACTTTTCGGGAGAGAGGGTTTACCTTTTGTATAAAATTAGAATACCAAAATACTAGTAACACATTCAACCATGAGCCAACCAGACATAATTACAGTGAGAATGAGGTCGACAAAACCAAACTATGCATATAGTGAATTAAATCTTATGGCTTACCAATACGGAATCGCAAAGATAACCACAGTGACACCAAGAGGAAAGTTCTAGAAGAGAATGAGGCCCATGTTTCCTCCCCTCATTATCCTCAAATAGCCAACAGGGTTCATCACCCATCTGCATATGCAAAGAGAATGGAGCCAGCAGAGAGAAGAAAAGTTTATTAAATGAAGATCACATTAATATTTAATTTTATTGGACTTTTTTCATGTGGCTGAACAAGATATAACCTCTCCTTGAACGAAAAAAAGGAAATAAAAAAAATTAGCAAAACGCAGTATACCGGTGGCAGATATGTTGCAGTCGAGCTATTTACTTCAGAGTTGGCCATCTGCTGGTTGGCGCTAAAACTTTGGTAGTTGGAGCATGATTGGAATGCCAGCTGTGAGTTAAACTGAGCAATATCGGTAGCAAACTCTTGCCTATTTGTAGTCAACTCCCTACCAGAACTTGTAAAACAATTGACAGGCCCCTCTATGCCAGAGACAGCTGGCGTAAAATATGCAAAGCCCGTAGCAACATGATCAGGAAACTGCTTAAAGTACTTCAATGGCACAGGGTTGATTAGAGTCCCATTCAAGATGGGATACACAGGAAGCTCATCTGGAAGGAAACCAGTAGATAAGCCCTCATACAACTGCTCCTGAATGTATGGGCCACACATTTGCCCATCTTGATTGACATACATCCATCCACCAACAAATGCGGGCACGGCATACCCAGTATAACCCTTATCACTGTATGAACTCCCACCAACTTCGGAAGGTTGGGATATATGACCATTGTCGCCGTTTGACTGACAACCCACCTCTGCCACAAATTGTGAACCAAATGGTTTGTGACAATTGCAGCAAGATGGAGAAACAGGAGCATTATTCAAGCAACTGAAGAGGAGTTGCCAAAAAACAAAAGGAAAAGCATAAATTGTTAAATAAAATAGAAGTATAAACCAAAAAGAGAACAAGAAAAAAAAAATAGAAGAATGAATACATCAGAAAATGATACAATACCCATGGCTCAGCTCCAAGGAAGATGCACTGTCGTCATGATTGTCTGAGGAATTATGCGACGCTAAATAACTGTGTGCAGAACCAAATACCTTGAGCCTCTTTCTAGAGAAGAAAAGAGGGTCATATTCATGGACCTGGGTTGCCGAATCTAAGAAGTCCACTTCGCTGTGGCAAAGAGTTAATGAGACCATGATTGGAAAAAGCTCCACGACAGCAACCTGGATACAAATAAGGAGAGGGGAAAAAAGGAAGGCAACATGCATTAGTTTGGGAATAAGTAGCTCAATGAAGGTTCTTGTGTCCCATAAGCGAGTAGGTGCGCCAGAGAAAGAATGTGATAATTCCGCATCGACCCCCAAAGGAAGTCGTAGGTAAATCCAAATTGAGATCCGGATGGTTGACAGTGAGAATTTAAACCAGAATCTCGAACTAGTATAAAAAACCCGATTGGACGAATGAATTAGGCAACACTTTCAGAATTCTAAATTCCAATTAAAATAGATTGAATCCCTTACAGGCCTATAATTGAACCCTCCCACTGGATTATAATAAAATTCAACATGAACATTCAAGAGTCAGACAAATCATAACATGAGAGATATAAAAAGAGAAAGAAAGGAAGAGATACCGACCTCGATTAAAAAACAAAGAAGATGATGAACGATAATGGTGAATCGTTAGTGGACAGTGGTCTGGTCGCCCAAAGAAATATCGGAAGTCAGGAAGAATTGCCGTCGGATTAAAAGATAGTTTCCCAGTTGGAACCCTCGAAATTAAAGAAGGAAGGTCAAGGCGTGACGCGTGAGTGAGGCTTCTTCTTCTTCCTATCGGACCATCGGTGTCGGGGTTCCGCCTTGTGCCAATTTGGAGTTGTATTTTCCTTTTTCTTTTTCTTTTTCTTTTTCTGCTTCTGCCCCCAACTTTTGCTTGAAGAAATATTATCAAGGGCACCAAGAACAAGCATGTCATACCTATTGGGCTAAGCCTCTACCTGCCCCTCCCTTACCATGGGCCTTAATTCCGGAACACACTTTCCTACCGATCCAATTGATAAGCACAATCTTAAACGATGGACGTATACGAAAATATTCATATAAACTCGTGCGGGGATGGAGGCGGGGATAGACTTACCCTTATCTCCGTCCCCGCCCCGCCCCACCTCTCCTCGTTCTCGTTACTCGTTATATATATATACTCCCAATTAAAACCCTAGGCTTAACTTACTCCTCTTACTCAATCAATGCCGCCCTCTCTCTCTCTCTCTCTCTCACACACACACACAGATGGTGATCTGAGAATATGCTGCAAACCTGCGCCTCTTCCTCATTCATCTTCATCTTCATCTTCAGTTGTTGCAAACTCGCGCCTCTTCCTCTTCGAGACTCTCGCCTCTCCTGTACTTTGGCGTAAGATGGCTGAAATCCTTGACTTATTATCACATATTACAAAAAGTGTTGCAATCTGCTATTATTGTAGAAATTGTTTTGGGTGTGCTTGCTCTATTTTGGTAGCACACATTTTCCAGTAGTTTCTTTCTGATCACGGTTTGGCCATTTGTCAAAAAATTTGTTGCATTGTTTCCAATTTGATCATGGTGTCATGAACATTTCAGGAACTCGAAAACTTAAGGCCTCAACTCTATTCAGCTGCTGAATATTGTGAAAAGTCTTATCTTCACAGTGAACAGAAACAAATGTAAGACTGCTGCCACTAAATTTGAAATTACTTGATTCACTTGTTGCATAGTGAAGTTTTTGTGTACTTCATGAGATCTAAGGTTTTCCACAGGAGTTGTATGATAGGAAACTAGTAGAGACATAGGTTACTTGTCATTCTTTCTAATTTTATATGGTACACCCCCCCCCCCAAAAAAAAATCAATGGTGCAACAATTAGAATTGTAATTTTTGAGCTCATTGTTCAATTGATACTGATTTTGGAGCATTTATTTACTAGGAAAATTTTGTAATTTAGATGCCCTTAAAGTGTAACTGATGATGTGGCACATTTCCATCATCTGTTTGCAAGACTAAAAATTATTTGTTGCAAATTATGAGATCCTCTTTCTCAAAGAGTTTTCCATCAAGTTTTGAAGCTTCATGTAGCTGGAATATAGTTTCTTGTGAACAAGTAGATATTTTGATGCATGATGGCACAAGCCTTGGTTTTTTGTTATCCACCCAGCATGGAGGCAGGTTTGTTGCCAGGCTATCCTAGATATAAGTATGGGTGAGCTTTTATTTCTGATATTTCAATCTGCTATAATGTCATCCATTTAACTGTGCATGACTGTAGTTGAATATGTTATGCAACATTATATTGTGTTAGATTATTTAAAATGTTGGATTTATTTAGAATTTTGGATTATGTTGGCTTGAACTTGGGCTTGGGCTTGGGCGGGTACGGGAGAAGCGGGGACGGGGATTATAAATTTACCCGCGAACGGGAATGGGGATGAAAATTATACCCGTTAACGGGGGTGGACCGGGGATGGACAAAAAATTTTTAAGCGAATATGGGAATGAAGACTATACTCTTCACCCCTGCTTCGATCTATTGACATCCTTAGTCACGTAATTCGCCCGTCCAAACACCTGTCTTTCGTGTGCGAATTCACACTTAAGAAGTAAGATAGTAAACACCCAAAAAAATATTTGTAGTGTTATAGAAAACTTCACAACTTTGAAAAAAGTAAAAACCAAGTCTCTACTAATTGTAAATAAATAAGATTGTCATATCTTATCATTAATTAAATCAATTATCATGAAATGATATTTTACAAAAAATTGTAACAAAAGAAAAAAAAGTTCCAACGAGTAGGTTTTAAACCATATATTTCACACATATAAAAACATTATTGTTGCCCAGATGAAGTCATCAAAACAATAGCATCCCTCATTTTTTTCACGCCAATTAGGGGCGGATTATTCTATCTCGTACTTTTTCATGTTAACTAAACCCAAATAAAATCTTATCTCTCCTATCTAAGGGTGTTCATGGACTGGGTCAGGTTAGGCCAACGAAATTTTTTTTGGACCAGACCTGGGTAGGATAGGCCCAAGTCCTTACCCAGACAAGTTATCGGTTGGACTTAGGGTAAGAGTAGGCTATCTGCAGGTCAACCTGTTACTCATTGAGCGAGCATTTTGTGGGGTTGCTGCGCGGGCTTTTTTTTAATATATATACAATTTTATTTAAAAAAAATTCAACTTAATATTTTTGTAAATTACATTTTCAATTAAAAGTAGAGTAAAAATGAAAAAAATAAATAATAAATAAGAAACAACAACTGGTCAAAAAAAATCAATAACATCATGAGGCAGAGTTGATAATTTTAAAAAAAAAACACATATATTGAGCATATTGCACTATGCACCTCACTTTTTTTTAAAGGGATATTATTGCCACCAAACTTTCAATTTTGAATGGTAGACGAGCTGGGCTGGTTGAGCAGGTTCTTTTCGGTGGCATGGTTAGGATTTTCGAGTTGGGTAATGGGTTTGAGGGTAAGCCCAAGCGCTCTCTTGAAGGATATTAGGTTGGGAAAATTGAGGTTAGGTCCTCCTTCAAGGACTTATAATGAGTTTAGTCCGTCAATGAATCTTATTTGGGGGTAAATCCGTTTTTAATCTTACTAATAAGTAGTTAAATCCACTATTTTTTTAAAAACTCCAAAATACCCTTACCCCTGTGTTTGCGTTCAATTATGGAAACACTTATGACGTCAACATGAAGTTGAGGAAGGAAGATATGTCTGCTTGATTTACGCTAGTAATTGTCTGCCACAATCTTTCCATAATATTTGAAATTCAAATTCTTATTCATTATTTGTATGTTACACATTGATCAAATTGAAAATCAAAATCCACCACCATGACTGAAAAAACTCAAAAAACTGTCCACGAAGCACCAACAAAAACTGAGGAAGTGATGGTTGTTTCAATGTACCAGAGGCAGAGAAACCCTTTACCACCATCACAGAGAAAAACAGGCATTGGATGAACGCAAAAAGCTAGTTCAGAAACAGGTTCCTATAATACCATTTGAGGTCAACATCTTCACAATGCCCCAAGAGGCTGTTTGGTAAAGGAGTTTGGGGGCCTTGGTAAGATAGGTTTGGGAAAAATAATCCAAAACTTCCTCAAATCTCATGTTTGTATGAAAAATTCAGTCCCGAGTTTTTAAACCCGACCCGTAGCTGGCCCGAAGATTAAACTCATGATCATAGATTTCGTCAAGCCTATGGAGAAGGTGAGTTTGGTAAGATGGGTAAGGGGTAAAATAGTCATTTATAAGACAAATAATTGTTAATAATTATTATATATTTGTGGGTCCTACATATGTATGTGTTGCATACCAAGCATGAGTATGAATCGAATTGAATGTTAAATCTCATCTTTGCAAATAGGGGTTTGAGTTTGGAAAGATTTGGAGAAGTTAATCCAAACCCCTCCCCAAAATTCATCCAAACAAATGGCAAAGGTGTTCAACGAAATGCACTAAAACATGTTACTATTTTTTCAATTTTTGCAATACCATATTACTATGTTTTTGTGTGCATGTTACTATTTTTTTTGCGCATGTTAGTACTTTTTTGTTGATCGGCGAGGTTTCTATTTAGGTTTCGATTTAGTTAGTTGTTTATTTTTGTAAAGAAAACGACGTCGTATCGGTATAATTTTTTTTTCCATATTACTATTTCTAGTTTGTTGTGCTTGTGCATGTTACTACATTTTTCATGTTACTATTTTTTATTGAACATGTTATTATTTTTTTGATAAGCATGTTACCGTTAATATTGAATGTTATTATTTTTCCGAAAATACCAATATTCAGTGTTACTGTTTTTTATTGAGTATGTTACGATTATTTTTTTTTCAAATATTAATATACAATGTTACTATTTTTATTTTTGAATGTTACTATATATTTGTGTTTAAATGATACTATTTTGTGTGTTTAAATTGTACTATTTTTTATATATGAATGTTATTATTTTTTGTTTTAATGTTAATATTAAATATTACTATTTTTTATTTTTGAGTGATACTATTTTTTGTATTTAAATAGTATTATTTTTTGTGTTTAAATGATTCTTTTTTTGTAATTGAATGTTACTATTTTTTATTTTTAATGTTAGTATATAAATGAGAGATATAGTTCTAACCTAAATATGGATATAGATAGATATTGATTAACCATCAAAAGTGCTATTTTATTATATTTAATAATTGATTAATTGCATATTATTTGTGATTAAATGAGTTAAATTTCTTGATTTTCTAGTTTAATACTTTTTCTAGTTGTTTTGTCTATTTTGCAGGTAAACTGGTTGATTTAAAGTAATAATGGATAATACAAGTGAAGCAATCACTAGAAGAAGAATCATAATCGATAAGGATTGAAGAGTCAAGATTGAGATAGGAAGACTTGAAGATAAATCAGCAATTCAATCCTTTTAAGAGTCCAAGTTTGAAGAAAACTCAATTAAAGTTGGATTTGAAAAGTATTCTAGAAGATAAGGATTTGACACGTCTTCAGTATTTTAGTCATAACTTTTGACTCCGATATCCGATTAACTTGATTTTTGCGGGGTTGGAAAGAAAACTCCAAGGGCTACAAAAGTGTGTCTCACGAAAATTTTGTGATTCAGCCTCTAAATTTGCGAAATTCCAACTCGAATTCTGAACAGATATTATACCCGCGAGGCAAAGATTTAATGCACGGGATTTGACCTACCAAGACTTCTATTTGGCAAAGGAATTTCTTTCAAGCCAACCCTAGATCTCCTACCTGTACCTAGGATTTATTTTATTATAAATAGAGATTCTCATCTTAGATGAGGGGAATTCTTTTTCCATCTTTTTATTTTGTTATTCTTTTATCATGTCCGGCTAGAAGGCTAAGCTAGGGCTAGGAAAAACCTCTCAACGGAGTACGGTATTATTATTGACTTTGTACTTCATGATTTATGATTTTGTGTTAATTTAATTTCTAATCTTTTAGTAAAGATGTTTACTCTGTAAAAAATCTTGAGTTGTTGTGTCATGTACATTGATTGCTTGAGTTTCCCTGCGAGTAAATCACTGGTTATTCCACGCTTGAAGTATTAGCATGAATTCATAAAATAATATGATTGAATGATTATTCAGGTTCCTGGTAGTCTTTTGATTATAACTGTTGGATTTAGTACTTGATTTGTATTGGAGTTAACTGACATCTAATTCTTGTATCGAATTAAGTTTTGAGTCTTTAATTATTATTGTATAAAGTTGAGAGGGAGTACCTAATGCTCTAGTATTTTTATTATTGTTTTATTTACCAAAACCAATCTTTTTCGTCCAACAACTCATCAAACAAACTCTTTTCCTTTAAATTATTTTTAGTATTCGTGTGATTGTTTTCTTGTTACAATTCCTCGTGGGATCGACCTCGGACTTCCGAGAATATATTACTCTGCTCAACCTGTGCTTGGGTTACAATATTAAAGTTGAAGCAGATATGAGAGAGAAATTTTTTTAATGTTAGTTAAACTCCTAAAATTTAGGAGTTTTTAGTTTTACTCCACTTTTAAAGGGAATGGATAATACGGTAAAATTGTCAAAAAATGGACTTCATAGCAAATAAGTTTCTTTTTCGGACTTAAGTCCATATAAGAGGACCGGCCTCCAAATTTTCTTATTAAATTCGGGTTCGGGAGGACTATTTATTAGGCCTATCGAACTTCGGGCCTATTTTTCAGGCCGCATAATAGGACCCGTAGGCCAACTCGATCTATGGACAACCTTACTCCTAGCTCTTTTTTCTCTCTCCCAAATTTTGTTTTTAAAATGAAGGGGACAAAATTGATTTTAAATTGTGTAATCATAGAAAAGGAAGAAA
Source organism: Ilex asprella (assembly GCA_023539305.1). Classification (NCBI taxonomy): domain Eukaryota; kingdom Viridiplantae; phylum Streptophyta; class Magnoliopsida; order Aquifoliales; family Aquifoliaceae; genus Ilex; species Ilex asprella. The sequence goes on from CM042184.1 coordinate 53,971,001, forward strand.
AATTAAATTATTATTTCATCTATATAATAAATTAGCTAATAACTTGAATCTTTATCCTATACATATTTTTCTCTCAAAAAAATCACATCACTCAATTCTATCACATGTTCAATTATTTAATATTTGATTAATTTATAATTTAACACAAATTTTATTTTATACATTATCCACACATGTTGAGAAAATTTTGTTGGGTTATGTATTTTGAGAAAATTTTAATGCTAATTTAAAGAAATTAATTGGTAAAAATTAATTTTAAATAATGTAATTAAAAAAATGAAGAAATAAAAAATTACTCTTTGATATAGTGGGATCAATTTTTTAAACTTTCAAAATTTATGTTTCATCGTACTTTTAGACACGGTGACTAATATATTTATACTATATGACTGATCTTCGATTTATTTGTATTATTTAATGTCTTTAGATGCGAATTATTGTTAGTGGTTTCTATATTGATTGACGGTCGTTCTATTTTGATTGATTAGTTAATAATATACAGATGAGTCAAGGCTGATATTCGAGCCAAGTTACTCTGGCTTGATTCGTTTTTTAAAAGAGTTGTTAAAGGGAAAAATTTAGCATTCGTTAACTTTCGATGCAAAAAATTATTTTAAGAGGTCAATGATGGGTTCATGTTCGACGCATGGTTCCATAAAATTATTGATTGTTAACTTGACTCGTCAAGCTCAATTGTTAAAATTCACATTTCAATTTGACCCATTTAAATTCATCGTTATGAATTTTTTTTTTAAACTGTATGTTGTAAAAAAAAATAATAATAGAAACTCGAAAGTTAAGGACGGTTTGACGGTTGGGCAGTTCCCAAACTCCCCACTACATCAATTACCTACAAGCAAGAGGATGTGGACTTGGTGGGTCTCCTAAAAGATTGCCAGCTCCCCCCCCGTTTTTGCATGCAAAAAACTATTATAAATAGACTTGATCTTGAGATCAAGAAAGAAAAAAAAAAGGAGGAGAAATCTGAAGGAGTTCAGACGGTTACAAAAAAAAAAGCAAAGGAAGAAGATTTTTCGGCAAACAGAGAAGAAAGAAGAAAAGAAAAAAAGATGAAAATTCTAAAGCTTTAGCAACAGGTAAAAAAAAGTTTGCTTTCTTTCTTGTTTATTTGATCTTGTGAATCATTGATGGCAGCAATTCGATTTTAAAAAAAATCATAGCAATCCGAAGCAACGACGACGATTTTGGTCACTCCAAAGTTGTTGTTTACAGGAGTTTTCAACTCCTATAGTTCAGAATGGCGCACAAGCTTTAATTGGCAAGAACCTTGCCCTCTACTTGGACCAAAAAAGATTTCTTGGAAGTCATTCGACTTCTCTCAGCAAAGGCCACTGATATGATTGAGTATGCACATGAAGCCAACAACAAAAATGTTGTTGTAAATGCTTCCCAAATAAAAAATCAGCGACATTAGAAAATCAAGAAAGGAGGAGAATCATCAAGAGTCTTGGGCTATTTCAATTTCAAGGTTTTCGCCAACGCCTACTGTCCTTTTGAGTCACTGTTTAAGAGTCTCAAACTCTTTAAAATCAGTCCGTTCCGGAAATTCTGAACCACTTCCGAAGTTATAAATCATGGAAGTCACGGAGTCTTCGACTCCCCTCTTAAAAAAATCACCGAAGTGAATGCACTTGTATAAGAGTCTTTAGCTCTTTAAGAATTGCATGGATGAAAAGAGTTTCTAACTCCTCATCATTCTCATTGGTGTGTTACACCACCTATATTCTAACAAATGTCAAAATAAAATGACAGTGACTTTAGGTCTTTCAAATACCATTTTAAGAAAAAAATTATGCTTTGGTCTTTCAAATACCATTGTAAAAAATTTCTGTTTTGGTCTTTCAAAGACCATTTTAAGAAAAAAAAAATATACTTTGGTCTTTCAAAGACCATTATAAAAAAATTCTGTTTTAGTCTTTCAAAGACCATTTAAAAAAAAATATATGCTTTGGTCTTTCAAAGACCATTTTAAGAAGCAAAAAAAATTATGTTTTGGTCTTTCAAAGACTATTTTAAAAAAAAATCTGCTTTGATCTTTCAAAGACCAATGTAAAAAAAAAAAATCTGTTTTGGTCTTTCAAAGATCATTTTAAAAAATTCTGTTTTGGTCTTCATGACCATTTTAAAAAAAATTATGCTTTGGTCTTTCAAAGACCAATGTAAAAAAAAAAATTTGTTTTGGTCTTTCAAAGACCATTTTAAAAAAATTAAAAAAAAATCTACTTTGGTCTTTCAAATACCATTGTAAAAAAGAAAAATTCTGTTTTAGTCTTTTAAAGACCATTTAAAAAAATTCTGCTCTGGTCTTCCAAGGACCATTTTAAAGTAACGTGGAGTTTCTAACTCCTAAAAAAAATTGAAGTTTCTAACTCCTAAAGAATTCTGGAGCTTTTGCCTCCATAAATGTTTGGGATCTTCCAAAAGTAAATGAAAATCACAACAAATAGTCTTTGACTCCTCTAGGCCCAAACTGTCCATTGTTTGCAAAATAGTTTTAACTCTTTAAATTCGATTCGGAGTCTTTGACTCCTTTACACAAGCAATAGTCTAGAGAGAGTTTTCAACTTTTTTTAAAAAAAAAAAAACAATCGCAATTTCAAGTGACGGCCAAACAGAGATACAAGACTTGAAATTTTTCTTTATGGTCCCTTCCAAGGTACAAATTAATACAAAAGAGTTTTTAACTCCCACCAAATCAAAGGAGTTTTTAACTCCTCCAATAGCGTGCAATGACTCAAAATTTTGTGTTCTTTCAAAATCACATGAAAATCAAAACAAGGGGTCTATTGATCCATTTTGGCAAATGTTACAATAATTTAGCCATTTAAAATTTTCACTATTTTTGGAGTTTCAAACTCCTACATAGTGCAAAAAAAAAAATTAAAATAAAGAATTTCAAATTCTCTACTAAGTTTCAGAGTTTTAAACTCCACAATCATTCTTTATCAAAAGAGTATTAGACTCTTATTAAATTCTTGAGTTTCTAACTCATAAAATCTCAAATTTTACATGGAATTTAATTCCATTTTAAGTTACAACCTATGTGAATCCTAAAATTCACTTGAGTCAAGGTTGTTTTAAATACGATTCAAATTCATCACAAAGAATAATGGGTCGTTCACCCATTTCAAACCAAATCAAACTGAACATTAAATTTTGAGTCATTCACCCATTTCAAATCAAATTAAATCGGTCATTCACTCATTTAAAATCCCACTCAAATTCCAAATCTTATATGAACCATGATTGACTTGATTCCTTTTTGAATACGTAGACAGTCTAATTAAACTAGACGTAGTCACAACTCCTCCACAATCAAGTGGTCTTTAAACCCATATCAATTCAAATGGTCATTCACCAATTTCAAACATAATGTCCTGAACTACGAATCGGTTTGATCCCGATAACAGGTACGTAGAGGAGCCTAGACAATTAATCTAGGTCCAACCACCATCACAAATGAAATGTCTTTGTGGTGTAAATAGTAACGTGTGATAATTTCTCGTTAGAATCAAATGATGTTCTCTTGAAGCAAGAAATTATAATTAACGGACATATGCTATCTGAAATGGGTCTAACCTACATTTAATAAAAATCATATAATTCGTCGTTATATGAGTAAAGTCATGTTCGGCAAAATATTCAAATTTTTGCTCAACAAGAGTCGAGTTTGAATAATTTTTAAACTCGTTTATATATAAAATAATCAAACTTTTAGGTTCGGTTCATTTTTAAACTTGACACATTTTTTTAAACAAGTTAAATTTAAATAATTTTTTTAAACTCATTTTAAAAAGCATAGGCAGAACTCAATTATCCACTATACTACCGATGTGTTTCAAAAAAAAAAACTGTAGTACCGATGGACCCACCTTGAGGGGGGAGTCCAAGACATGCCACCAACCCATTGTTTTGTCCCTATTTCTACCGACTACTTAACCAAAGTAAATACAACCGCAGTATGAGCGACGGACAGCAATTTCCCCCACACACAATACGACAAAAGGGCGGTCAGACTTCATTTACAGATCTGTCAAACAGGTAGAATTAGTTTTCCCAGTAAATCTTACAACTGGAGTTGTTGATTTGATTTTATCAAAGAATTTTCCATTAGTTTTCTTCTTGTTAATTTATTGTCAATCAGTAACATAACATTGTTCTCACTAAGGAGATTTAAAGTCAAACTTAATACTTCAAATCAAATCAAATCAAATCATATATTATATTTATAGCCAACAAAATTTAAGAAGTATTCAAGAAAATTTTAAGTGGTGTATATATATATACACCTTGCATATCATCATCTCGATCACCCATTATCATTATGTTTTAAATAAGCAAGACATTAAGGAATTGTTTGTTTGATGGTTTAATGTATTTACCGTAAAGAGTGAAAAAGTTTTGGGTAAATTATAATTACAATGGACCCCTTAAGATGTGATAATATGTTACAAATACTCCATTCGAAAAAAAGGCAGTATGAAATATATCTAACAACAATTATATTATTATGCCATCAAATTTGAAATTTGAATTACCCACTTTGCCCCCGGCCCAAAGGAAAAATCAAAATTTGAATTTCATTCATCTTCACTGCTAAGTAACATTCACTTCCTACTTGCCAAAAATAAAGCATTCGCTTCTGCATACTTGAGCTGCTATAGACACTTCATCTGTACCTCAACTGACCACTTGGCACCTGCAAATCAACCCACATGCCACTTTGTCATAAATCACTACTCAACATCATTTTTACCCCCAATCAGCCATAAAAAATCACTCACCACTATTCTTGTCTCAGTTCCTCCACCTAATTCCACTCCATTCTCTACTAGCTAATATGCAAAACCCACAAAAACTTGATTTTTCCAAGTAAATGAAAAATCACCACTAATGGGACATTTTAGAGAGTCAGTCAATAATCTACACGTGTCCTTCACATTAAAAACGTGGAGATACAAAAAAATGACACGCGTCTTCGACATCCATTCCCTTAAAACACTGTTATTGAGACACGTGTCCTCGACAAGGGAAGTCCCTCAGATTCATATGTGATGGACATGTGTGCTCGGCACGAGAGGTCTCTCGAACTCATATGCGTTGGACACGTGTCTTAGGCACTAATGTTTTATCGGCGTTATCTGCGAGTGACACGTATCCTCGATACAAAGGATTCTGCAAAATCTTTGAGAGCGACACGTGTCCTCAACGTGATTGACTCGCCTGAGGTCTTTTTTTGAACTCGTCACCTCGATTCTAAGACCCCAAAGTAGAGGTATTAGAATAATGAATATTTTTACTTGGAGTTAAATTTGATCGATAATCATTAATTTTTCTTCTCAAAACAGTCAGAATGGTAGAAGGCATATACCCGCACCCAATGACGATATTACACCCAATGAGTCAAACGAAGTAAAATAGGTTTTTTTTTTTATAGCATTGGCTTTGTCGGCGGAGGCGTTGATAAAACAAGGAATCTAAACTAAAAATCAGCTTATTATAAAACAATGATGCTGCTTCATCTTTTTCTATGGTATAATTATTTAGATTTAGATGATGGGAGAGGATTGTTAAAGAGCTTAATCGGTGTTTACGAAGGACTCATCGTCAAATCACAAAACTAGAAAGGGGGAGAAAGTCAAAAAAAGAATTATTGAAGTAGAACATGAAGATTCTTCCGGCAGATATTTTGATTGGGGTTGGAAGAAGCAAGGAATGATAGAGAGAGAGAGAGGTTTTACAAATAAAAAGAAAAGAAAAGAAATGAGGAAGAAAGAATGGTGGAGGTGTTCTCACTCCTCTCCCCACCAGGAGAGAACTTGGAACACTAACTGAGGTTTCTTCTTCTACCGGATCGCTTCTATTCGCAATCTGAATTGTTTTGCGCCCAAATTTTAATCGAAAATTAAGTTGAAAAGAGAGAGGGAAATCTCTTCTTGTTGATTTGTAGAGTTGGGTCATTTTGGTCTTCAGTGTATTGTGTGTGTGTGTGAGAGAGAGAGAGGCACAGACAGAGTCACTGACAGAGAATGGAGGCGAGTGCCGGTTTAGTAGCGGGTTCCCACAACCGCAACGAGCTGGTCGTCATCCGTCTCGACGGTGAATCCGCTGTGAGTTAGTTCTCTTCACCTATGCTTTTGGAGTAATAAGGATAGAAATTAACCGAGTTTTTTTTTTTTTTTATGTATGCCCGTTTCTCAATCTCTTTATCTCTCCAAATTATTGTCCCGCAGCCAAAGCCGTTAGAGCAGATTAGTAGGCAAATATGCTTGATATGCGGTGATGATGTTGGGCTCACGGTGGACGGAGAGCTCTTCGTGGCCTGCAATGAGTGTGCCTTTCCGATTTGCAGGACTTGCTACGAGTACGAGCGAAGCGAAGGCACCCAAGTCTGCCCCCAGTGTAAAACTCGCTTCAAACGTCTCAAGGGTAAACCACTCTATCCAACTCAACGACTATCCAACTATTCTTTCAGAGAAGGAAATTCTTAATGAATTGAAGGACTTAATTTGAACTCTCCTTTTTCTTTTGCAGTAGATATTGCTTGCCATCAAATGGTGATCTCTCTTTTAATTTTTTGTTTTCATCTCCATAACTATCGCATATAGGGTGTGCTAGAGTGGAAGGTGATGAAGAAGAAGATGACATCGACGATGTGGAGAATGAGTTCAATTTTTGTGGCAAGGGTGGTAATGGTGCCAAAAAGGACCACCCCCCCCACCACCACGCTTTAGCTGATGATGATGCTATGCTGCAGGGCTTCGAACCCGACTTGCCTCATCAAGGCCTACAAACCACGCTACCTCAACTTCCCCTCCTCACCAATGGTCAGATGGTACTGCATCTCCTCCTCCTCTTAGTACTATTACCAGTTTTTTCTGTTTCCGTCTTTTCTTGGCTTTTTTGTGTGGCCAGCTTGTCCGAATAATTTGTGAATCCTCTTTTCAAGAATTCCTTGTTTTCTGATTCTCCACTTGGTATGAGACTTATTGTTTTGGGATCAAACTGTTATGCTTTCTTCACTGGTCCATGTTCTCACTGAATAGTGTGTTGATCTGCTTTCTTCGGTTTCAGGCTGACGATATTCCTCCCGAACAACATGCATTGGTCCCTTCATTCATGGGTGGAGGCAAAAGGATTCATCCTCTTCCCTCAGATCCTAGCTTTCCGGGTAGTTGCTTTAGCTCTCATCTGCTTTAATTTCTATCAGACTGTGTAGTCAAAACCTGAGATATGCGCTTAATTATTCCCTTACCTCATCCTGCAGTGCAACCCAGATCCATGGATCCTTCCAAGGATTTGGCTGCTTACGGTTATGGAAGTGTAGCTTGGAAGGAGAGGATGGAGAGTTGGAAACTGAAACAAGAGAAGGTACAGATGTTGAAGAATGAAAATGGTCACAAAGAGTTGGACCATGATGGGGATGGACTTGATTTACCACTGTAAGCCATCTCCAAAATACCCCCCTCCCCCCTCCCTTTCCGGATGAAGTTGAAAATAGTGATGGCATGTCATTTAAGTTAATTCTTCTGATTTTCAAGGACTATTGTTTAGAAACCAGAAGAAATTTGACATTACAATAATGTTCTCTCTCTCTCTTCTGAAACAATTCAATCCCATTTTCGGAACTTTAATTATCCAAGTTGTTTAACTGGTTTTACAATCAACAAATTTTGATAAGTTCAACAGTAATTGCTTTCCACATTAGGATGACTGGATGTGCTCTAGTTGATAACTGATACTGTTTGCCTTTGTTTCCTGCATAATTAAAATTTGAAATCCATAAGGATAGCTGATATTGGAGTAGCTTCTGTATTCTTTGATCAGAATGGATGAGGCAAGACAACCATTGTCAAGAAAGTTACCTATTTCATCAAGCCAAATCAATCCTTACAGAATGATCATCATTATTCGGCTTGTGGTCCTTGGGTTTTTCTTCCACTATCGGGTCATGCATCCTGTTAATGATGCTTATGCATTGTGGCTTGTATCTGTGATCTGTGAAATTTGGTTTGCTCTTTCATGGATTCTCGATCAATTCCCAAAGTGGCTCCCAATTGACAGGGAAACCTATCTAGACAGATTGTCGTTGAGGTTAGTAATCAGCCAGCTTCACCTTTGCGTGCTGCAATACTTATAGTCATGTATCCACCCGGTTGGATTAATCAACCCTTATCCATATACCTGCTTGTTAGGTATGAGAAGGAAGGTCATCCCTCTCAGTTATCTCCAGTAGATCTATTTGTGAGTACAGTTGATCCATTGAAAGAACCCCCTCTGGTGACTGCGAACACCGTTCTATCCATTCTTGCAGTGGATTACCCGGTTGACAAGGTCTCATGTTATGTATCCGATGATGGTGCTTCCATGTTGACATTTGAGGCATTATCAGAAACGTCAGAATTTGCTAAGAAGTGGGTGCCTTTCTGCAAGAAGTTTAGCATTGAGCCACGGGCACCTGAGTGGTATTTTGCTCAGAAGATTGATTATCTCAAAGATAAGGTGTTGCCTTCATTTGTAAAGGAACGAAGAGAGATGAAGGTAATGAGGTTGTGTTATTCTTTCTTTGTTTTACCACCACAATTTTTTTTTCTTCCAAGAGGGTCTTGCAGGCGGTACTGTAAATGAGTTTCTGATCGGGTTTGCAGAGAGAATACGAGGAGTTCAAGGTTCGGATAAATGCTTTGGTTGCCAAGGCACAAAAGGTCCCAGAGGAAGGGTGGACAATGCAGGATGGGACTCCATGGCCTGGCAATAACGTTCGAGATCATCCTGGGATGATTCAGGTAGCCTATCCAAGTTTCGTCAATTTTATTTTCCATATCATGCTCATTCTATAGCTCAAATGTTGTTCTTGTGATCTGTCACAGGTCTTTCTTGGCCAAAGTGGTGGACATGACACAGATGGAAATGAATTACCATGCTTGGTATACGTCTCTAGGGAAAAGAGACCTGGATTCAATCACCACAAGAAGGCTGGTGCTATGAATGCTTTGGTATGTAATAAACTAAAGTTTTTACTTCTGGGTCCCACTCGATCTAAATCAATCAAAAGATTTGTTTCCTTTTCATCTGAATTCGTTCTGTGTATGTCAGGTCAGAGTCTCTGCTGTGCTCACTAATGCACCTTATTTGTTGAATTTGGATTGTGATCACTATGTCAACAACAGCAAGGCTCTCAGGGAAGCTATGTGTTTCATGATGGATCCGTTACTGGGGAAGAGAGTATGCTATGTTCAGTTCCCTCAGAGGTTTGATGGAATTGACCAGAATGATCGATATGCCAACAGGAACACTGTATTCTTTGATGTGAGTGCTTACCATGGCTTCTTAGTGTTGCTGTTTTGTTATCAGTTCTGGCAGTATTAATTTCAATTTTCTTTGCCTCCAGATTAACATGAAAGGTTTAGATGGCATTCAAGGACCCATTTATGTCGGGACTGGATGTGTGTTCAGAAGGCAGGCACTATATGGTTATGACGCTCCGAAGACGAAGAAGCCGCCAACAAGGACATGCAACTGCTGGCCAAAGTGGTGGTGCTGTGGAAGCTGTTGTACTGGAAGGAGGAGGAAGAAGAAGACTAACAAGCCCAAGTCTGAGGTGAAGCAGAAGAATTTTAGGAAGGATAATGTTGGAGCAATTGTGTGTGTGGAAGAGGCTGCGGAAGAGGGCATCGAAGGTAAAAATGATGTTTTTAGATGGATTCTTGAATAAATTTGCTACTCCTAATGCAGGTTTACACATGTTTATTCAACATTGCTTTTTCTAGGTTTACCATAGATGTAGGCACCTTTTGCCTGTGTATCTCACTAAATTTTACTTCATCATATTAATCTGAAGTGGTCATTATCTCGGCCTATCTCTTTTAGAACTGTTCTTTTATTTATTAGTAGACTGGATTTAGTTCGTGGATTGTAGGACATTATTTTGATTTGTCCAGATTTTACATTTTGACACTAAACAACATAATATATTTGCAGAATAATGCAGAAATGTAGTTAATAGTTTTCCATTTGGTAACATGCTTCTTGTGGGTATTCAATAGTTCCATTGATGGACAAACTTTGTCGGTTGATTGATATTGTCCATCAGTATCCTTCATTTTGTAATTTGACCCAGAAAGAATGTATGTGCAGGGGTCACAGGTGAAAATTTGGCTCCAACATCTGAGCATAAGTTGGAAAAAAAGTTTGGGCAGTCTCCCGTGTTTGTTGTATCCACATTGCTAGAGAATGGTGGCACACTGAAAAGTGCTAGCCCAGCGTCTCTGCTTAGAGAAGCCATACATGTTATTAGCTGTGGTTATGAAGATAAAACAGAATGGGGAAAAGAGGTAAAGCTAATGTTCGGTTCCTTTGCTGAGGTTCTTCATTGGGTACCAATTGCATTAAATTCGTTTCGAATTTAGCTTGAGCTAACTACTCTTATACATTTTTTCCACTTTTAGGTTGGCTGGATTTATGGATCAGTTACAGAGGATATTTTGACAGGTTTTAAAATGCATTGCCATGGATGGCGATCCATATATTGTATCCCAGCAAGGCCTGCATTCAAAGGATCGGCACCAATCAATCTTTCTGACCGTCTCCACCAGGTCCTTCGATGGGCCCTTGGTTCAATTGAAATATTTTTGAGCAGGCACTGCCCACTCTGGTATGGTTATGGAGGTGGTCTGAAATGGTTAGAGCGTTTATCTTACATAAATGCTACTGTATATCCATGGACATCTATACCGCTTTTGGCATATTGCACCCTGCCTGCCGTGTGCTTGCTCGCAGGGAAATTTATCACACCTGAGGTCTGGAATTTACTATCAATCTATGTTGATCAAAGAGAGAGAGGCCTCTTTTTTTTTGTACATGTTGCTGAACCTTTCTCAAGATCGATACCTAACATAATTTCATTATTCAATGCAGCTTAGTAATGCTGCAAGCTTGTGGTTTTTGTCACTTTTCATCTGTATTTTTGCGACAAGCATCCTGGAAATGAGATGGAGCGGAGTTGGTATAGATGAGTGGTGGAGAAATGAGCAGTTTTGGGTAATTGGAGGTGTTTCAGCACATTTATTCGCTGTGTTCCAGGGACTATTGAAGGTGTTAGCTGGGGTTGATACAAACTTCACCGTGACATCAAAAGCAGGGGATGATGCTGACTTCTCAGAACTATATGCATTCAAGTGGACTACATTGCTCATCCCACCGACCACACTGTTAATAATAAACTTGATAGGAGTTGTTGCTGGTGTCTCTAATGCAATAAATAATGGGTATGAGTCTTGGGGTCCTCTGTTTGGTAAGCTCTTCTTCGCCTTCTGGGTGATAGTTCATCTGTACCCTTTCCTTAAAGGTCTACTCGGTCGGCAGAACAGGACTCCAACGATCATTATTGTCTGGTCAATTTTGCTTGCTTCCATATTTTCCCTATTGTGGGTTCGGATTGATCCCTTCTTGGCCAGGTCGGATGGCCCAGTTCTCGAGGAATGTGGATTGGACTGTACTTAGCAGTGATTCTACTCTTTTGAGATGCATTGATATGAAGTTTTTGTCGACAATGCAAATAAATGTTTGGGGATGGTCTCTGCAATCTGTAGATTAAATCTGTGTCAGGGGTTGCTTTGTCTCCTTGCGCTTTTGGTGCAATCTGTAGATACCCGGACTCCTTGCTGCTTATAGTTTCAGTGTGTTGTGTGGGATTGTTGAGCACATCTACAAAGAACGCTCCTCATTCTTCATTATTATATCGGTATATTTAGAGAGGAGGTGGAGAGCCATGGTACTACCCCTACGCCCCTCTCTCTTCTCTTCTTCACAATAAAGGTGGTCTAAGGCATTAACACAAAAATGAGGTAAACCAATACTCTTGCTAAAACCAGGCAGTTTACTTACTAACAGTTTGGGCTCCTGCACTGCCACAAAGAATACATCATTCATCTTAATAAGTTTCTTTAATCTCCTTCTTTTAACCACTTTCTCAGCTCCTCTCATATTCCATGAAATTAAATTAATCATGAGTTAACAAAGGGACAGTCTTCACTAGAACTCAATCTAGTACATTCATCTTCCTCATTAAAGGAACCATCAGTGTCAACATTTGTTCCTTTATGACTTTTAGAGCTTCCCTGATCAGAGTAGTATCCCTTATCAGGAGGGCCCCTCTCCTTTACCAGCCCCATCTGATCATCCAGAGTTCCTTCACCTCCTCTTCTTACATCATACTCTTTCTCTATCATAAAAGAAGACCCCAAAGATTGAGAAAAAAGAACATTACATTCCCCCAAAATCTCTTTATGCACCTCATTTTCTTTAGCATTGTCCACCTCAGAAATCCCTTTAGGTAATAAAATATCACCTTCTTTTTCCAACAGGGTAGCCTCCATTTCCGCATTTAGCATTTTTCCAGAAGTTGAATCATTAGCAACTAAAACAACAGGAGAAGAGAAAGAAATTTCTTTCAGATAGAGACCGGCAGCAAGGGGATTTAAGTGATCTTGAACCATTGGGCCATTCAGCAAAGCATCCACCTCCATATTAGAATCTGCCACATTTGTAACATTTATTTGTTCCTCCAAACTGGTTCCAACCGTATCAGAAGCATTAATCTCCTGATTTTTTGATACAAGATCCCCATGAGTATCTTCTTCATCACATCTTAGCTGTATCTTCTGAACCTCCACTTTATTCGCTCCAGGTATAGAGTTCACCTCTTGTTCTAGCATCTCAGTAGCAGGAGGCAGGGGAGTTTCTGTCACCCCATTCACTTCTTGAATCAAACGAGTACCCACAGAACTAACGCCCAAAATCTCAGTACTAATGCCTCCCTTTTTGTGTGTCTGTACATTTTCCTCCAATACATTATCTTTCTCCACATCCTCAATTATCTCATTTAACACCTCGAAGCTATTTCCAACTTCTGGGACTTGGGTCACAACCCTTTTCCTATATTCCTTTCTTGGCTTCGCTTTCTGTCCATCAACAGCCACAGCTTTCCCCTTCCCCTTTCTATTCTGCCATCCTTCATTAGGGCCTAAGCCATTCACAGGGCCATCATTCTTTTCAGAGTTATCCACCATCTCTTCCTTGTTTTTTCTGCACAGAGAGTCATCATGTCCTTGCTTCAGGCACATAGAGCAGTATTTATATCCCTTCTCATACACAATTTTCTACCACCTACCACTAACTCCACTCATATCAAGCCAGAACCTCTTAGGATTACTTGCCAATAGATTCATTTCAACACACACCCTGGCTACACCTGGCCTTATTAATTGCAGCGTAGCGTTGTCAATACCCACAGGTATGTGACAAGACTTTCCAAAGACTAATCGGTAGAGAGACATGCCCAAAATTATTTTGAAAGCAGTACGATACGCCCAGAGTGCATCAGTTAGTCTTGACGACCAATCTTTGTGGTTTGGGTTTACCTTTTTTTCTAAAATTAATTTGATCTTCCGATTAGCTAATTTTGCATGTCCACTAGTTTGTGGGGGTGATAAGGGGTTGTAATTTTGTGAAAAATCAAATATTTTTTCATTAAATTTCAGAAATGATGATTACAAAAATGAGCACCACCATCACTTATGATTGATTTTGGAATTCCAAACCGAGACAAAATATTTTCTTTTAAAAATTTGATCACTGTGCGGTGATCATTGTTTCGGCATGAATTTGCTTCAACTCATTTGGATACGTAGTCTACGGCCACTAAAATGTATAGATAGCCAAAGGAAGAGAAAATGGTCTCATAAAATCGATGTCCTAACAATCAAAAATTTTAATCACAAGAATGAGGTTTAAGGGCATTATGTTTCTTTTAAAAATATTTTTCAACCTTTGGCATCTATCGCAAGTTAAACAAAAGGCATGGACATCTTTGAAAAGTGTGGGCCAGTAAAATTCACACTGCAAGATTTTTGCAGCTGTTTTTCTTGATGAAAAATGGTCACCACATGCTTCAGAATGACAAAATGTTATTACCTTGGTGCTTTCATGAGCAGGGATGTAACGTCTTATGATTTGATCTTTACAGTATTTGAACACGTAGGGATCTTTCCAAAAGAAGTTACGAACCTCCCTCAAAAATTTATTTTTGTCCATGGGAATGAATGACTGAGGAAGAATTTCAGTGGCAAGGAAATTAGCAATGTCAGCGTATCATGGGGTCTTATCAATCATGAACAATTGTTCATCGGGAAAATTTCTCCGATAAAAACTCCAGTAGAAAACTTTGGACTTATGAAGATTGCAAAAATGGAAGAAGGGGGCAAGGTCCCTATTTAAATAGAGAGGCCAACCCCCATCATTGCGCACAAGGCCCGAAGAGGACGCATTAAATGAAGCACGGTTTCCAAGGGAGGGAAAACAGTTGCGGAATAGAGGAAGAGGCAAGCCCTTTCATCTTCTCACGACACGTCATCCACGCCGTATGAAGATCAAGGGTTGGGGGCAGTTGATGGGATACTTTTGAGAGTCACCGAGGAGTCGACATGTGTCCTCGGTATAAGAGACGTGGATGCTCCCTCGAGTGATAAACGTGGATGCTCACACCAGACGTTGATTTCTGGTGTGATGCTTGGCTGGAAAATGGACCTTTAATTCCTAGAGTTGAGGTTCCTCCTTTAGTTTTTCCCAAGATCAGTGAGTTATGGAGTGCTGAAGGGTGGAATCTGGAAAGTGTTGAAGGTTGGCTTTCTCCCCAACTGACTCAGGAAATTCATGGATCTAGTGTGTTGTTAAAAGACAAATCTGATAGGAGGATTTGGAAACATACTAATTCAGGAATTTTTTCGGTCAAATCTGCTTGGCATCAGATAAGGAGGAGAGGGATCCAGAGTGATGTTTTACAGGGTATATGGAAGCAGAAATTTTTTCCAAGTGCTCAACTATGTACTTGGAAGATTACAAAGGGAGCTTTAACTACAGATGTAAGGGTACAGAAAATGGGTGTGTCATTAGCAAGCAGATGCAGCCTGTGTGAACAACATGAAGAATCTTCTGAGCATTTATTTGTAAATTGCTCTTTTTCAGAGGAAGTGTGGAAGAGAATGTCGGGTTTTATGGGTTTTGGAATTATTTGTGGTGAATTTCCAATTTGTAGATGCTTGAGATTAATGAGGAGTTTCAAAGAGTTATCTGTGAATCATGCTTTGATTAGGGGGGTTTCAATGCTAATTTTTTGGGCTCTTTGGAAGGAAAGATGCAGGATAAGGTTTGAGGGTAAAATGCTGAATACATATGCTGTTTATGCTCAGGTGATAAGTGCTTTGAGATGGCAGATTTACATGATAAAGCCTAGTAGGATGGATGATGCTAGGGGTAAAGTAATGCTCCAAGAGTTGAAATCTGAGGTCTCTTTTTCTGTAAGCACTAAGGTAATGTGGATTAGGTGGGAGCCTCCACCAGTTAATGGAATGAAGCTTAATGTTGATGGAGCTTCTAAAGGTAGTACTGGGTTGTCTGGAGGAGGAATGATTATCAAAGATTATATGGGGCATCTTATTGGTGCTGCTGCTATTTTTTATGGAGTAGGGACAAATATGAATGTTAAGTGCAATGCTTTGTTGGGAGGTCTGAATCTGGTTTGGAGCAGTGGTCTGGAACATCATCAGATTTTTATTGAATCTGATTATGAGATTTTGGTTCAAATGGTACTGAGGAAAGCAAAGGTAACATGGAGACTGCAAGGTAAGATGGAAAAGATCTAGGAAATGTTGAGCAAAATGCAATATAAGTTGAGGCACATTTACAGGGAAGCAAATGGGATTGCTGATTATTTGGCTTCTCTTGCTGTTCAAAATGAATCTTGTAATGAATTTTCTACTCTTCATAGTCTGCCTTTGTCTGGCAGATTGATACTTCATCAGGATCAATCTGGACTCCCAAATTCAAGAAGGAAAAAGTTTGTGGTTTGCACTCAGAAACAAGGTGTTGGGTGAGGCTTTTATTCATGGTGTAGTGCAGCTGTGTAGCCTATATGCTTGACAACAGAGAATAGAAGACTGACAAAGCTGGTTTCTTGTGGCTGTGTTTGTCTTCCTGATTGGATTGCCTCCTCAAGCCTGAGTTGCTGAATCAAGAGTAGTCTGTTGTCTCTTGGTTCTCCAATGCTGTTGGTTCTCGACATGAAGAATTTTTAGCATTTCTTGCTCTCAGCTCAGGCCTGCGATATCTCACTGCCAATTGTCTGCTCCAGTTGAACTGTGGGATGATGTTTGCTTGAAAGAGCTGAAAGTTTTTAGTTAGATACCATAAATGTAAAGATTGTTATTAGGATTGGTTTTAAAGCCAACTCCTCATACTTTAGAACTTTTGTTCCTTTGCTTCTTGTAATTTCAGTAATTTTGGAATAAAAATTTTCTTTCTCAAAAAAAAAAAAAAAAGAGTGATAGGTGTCCTCGGCGTTCGAGACCCTCGACCCTATCTACAAGTAACATGTGTCCTCGGCACAAAAAGTTCATTGGAGCTTCCTGTGAGTGACACATGTCCTTAGCACTAATGGCACCTCAAATTCTTCATCATGCGACACCTGTCCTCAACTTCCAAAGTTTTTCGAGGGAGATGTCCTCCTGACACCTGTCATCGGCGTGCCCAACGCCCCCGAGGTCTATTTCTTGACACGTCACCTCGGCTCTAATGCTCCAAGGCACTAATGGCAGATTAACGGTTATCGTAACTTGGAGTTAGAATTGGTCAATAATCATTGACTTTTCCTTCCCGAAACAGTGAGAATAGCAAAAGGAGCAGGTCAATAGCTAATGAGAATGATACATGAGGCTCAGAGCTCAACATTTGAGGCCAATAGACAAAGATGATCCTACTCGTGCGCAGTCGTCACAGAGAGGCGTTAAATGACCATTCAGATGGATATGATACATTTATTGCTTGGCAGACTCTGGGAAAGGTGCATTAAATGCTCGGGGATCCAAGCATTAAATGTAGAAGCTTCTTTTCGTGTAATGAGGAAGGCACTTTGCCCTAGGACTGTGCTCCATAGACCGCCTTCCAAAGGGGCCAATGAGGAACTGCCTCCCCAAGGGACCCACCTGTTCGTAATAATTACCTCCATGGACGTATAAATAGCTCTCACAAATGCAAAGTAAAGGTATGCAATTCTCACCAAAAGTAATAGAACAGTATTTCCTTCCCCTCTCTCACATATTGACTTAATTGTCGGAAGGGTCGCGTTGAAAAACACTTCGACGCCCTTCTAATCTCCTTTTTGAGTGACAGAGTTCATCTCGACTCGTCGGAATCATGTGGATTGCTAGAAAAGAAATTCATCACTACTCTTTATACCATTTCTCACCTCCGTTTGTCACGGGATCGTCGATTTCCCAAGTAAATCTCGAGTTCACCAATAGAGAGATCCGTCCATTCGGTTATTGTGCGAAAATCACCGCGTACAAATATCAATTGTATAATGCTTTGATGTAAATTATTCTACATATGAGGAGGTTTATTTATAGTATAAGAGAGTAGTAAAATTTTCTAATTTAACTGGTGTGGGACAAACATATATACATTAACATGGAGGATGGGGCGTTAGATTTGGATGAGTTGGTTGGTGACTGTTTGAGCAATGAAACTGGATATGCGATTGATAGATATGGCACAAAAATTGATTCTCAGCCTTCTGAGTTAGAACATTCTCCACATTTGAGTGTTGATGATATGGAGAAATTTAAGATTTCACATGAATGCTATGCCACCATCATTTGATCGTTCTTCATAAATTGTGCTTACTGTTGAATTGTGCGGCTGAATTTGATTGTTGGTTTATTGAATTCATTGTCATGTACTTGTGTTGTTTATATTGTTGGCTAAGTGTTTTATTTGTCTGTATTGGTTATGTATTGGCTAAAGTGGGAAGAGTTAACATGAAAGGAAAAAATAAAGAGGGAATGAAATTTTGAGGGAGTGACAAATTGAGGGGGAAAGTGGTTTTGGAGGGAAAGAAGTGAAAAAGAAAAGAGTAAAAAAAGTTTCAGAGACAAGAATGACAGAAAATAGCTCTTGAAATACTACGAGAATTTTTTGTAAAAAAAATTGACTCTAAAAATAAATTTGTTAAGTATTAGAGAGACCATACTAAATCAAGCTTTTTAATATAAAAAGATTTAACACATTTGCCAATGAGTAGCTGGACGGAGGACAGAAGGAATAGAAAGGAGGATTGTCGAAGAAAATGGGGCAACCGAGTGTCCGAGTTCCCGAAACCCAACGTTACTTTTGGCTGTGCTCCTACTCTACGCCTGAAGCCACAGCAGTGGCACAGGATGTAGCATCCTATTGTCTACGAGAACCATACTCGATCGCTACACAATCTTAGGTTCCCCTAAGTTGACAGTGGGTGGCGAAGTGAATGGGGAGTGAGGGAGGCTTTAAGCATTTCCCTTCCATTGAAGCATACGTTTAAGTTGTAGTGAGATTTTCTTTATAACCGTGGTGTTTACAGCCTCTATCGACTTCATACCTGTTTCCACCTACGCATATTCCACTGAATCACTCCTAAACGACATGCACTGAATTGATCTGGTGACGGTTCAGACTTTTAGGTTTGCGACTCGACTCGCGTATTGGTGCTTTAAAGAAAAAATTAACGAATTCAACACACTATTAGGCGGTGTACATAAAAATAAAAAAAAATAAAAAAAAGAAATGTGTTAACATTTCCAAAAAGAGCAAATGTATTGTAACCTAATTTGTAGGCCTAACTAATCCAATAGTCCAAATGCATTATTGGGGGTCCCAAATCATTTTGTCAGAAAATATTTTGGAAGAATCAAATTGTGCAGTTTAAACCCACTGAAATTTTCTATTAAAATGTTGTCTATGCTCGTGTAATGACATAAAACTCAGAAAACACTTGAGATGACACACTGATTTTACGATTAATTTTTTTTCCAATTCATTTTACAATTAATTGAAAAGATCCAAATTTAGAAACTACGGCCAAAGTTCTTTTGAGCAACCTATGGAATTGTTCTATGCACTCTCACAATGGTTTATGACAAAAGTTCACAAGCCCAACAGAAAACAAATTAACATCAACAAATGCAAAATCCAGGTGATGCTACCTACGTGACATCTCTACTCCATTTTCTGCTGCTGTTGAAGAGCAACTTGGGTGAATGTATAAGGACTCGTAATAGGTTTCTTAGAAGTGGGCGACTCCAGAAGAGGCCTATCCATACCAATGAAGGAAGTTTTTCTTGCACGGTGATCCGTAAAAAGCAAGCGAAGTGTCCAATTCAGAACATTTGGTGCAAACACCCTATATAGAAGGAATATGTCATACCAGCTCGGGACCTTCACGTAAGCATCTCCTCGGCATGCCCCAGAAACGATTAACCTCGCAAATTCCTCCACTGGATCACCAGGCACATGAACCTTAAACAAAAAATATGTATGAGAAAATCTAATAACATGAATACAAACGCACAATTGGAACTTAGACCATGATTATAAAATTACTTGACAAGATCCTGATTTTGAAAACACTGGTACCGGTAATGCTGCAACACAAATCAGTCACAGAGCAATACTGATTTCACAAACTCTTCCTAATAATTGTTTGTTTCACATGCAGGGCAATCATAAATGCCAGTTGGAGGAAGAATGACAACTAATAATGAGGAGTTTTCAAAATGGAACTGGTAACACACATGCACAAAAGAAGAGGGGAGGGATTGTTTATGTGACACATTACCGTAAATGATTTATTTGTAACACTAGTCAGACTTAGACTTGCATCTAATGCATGGAAAATACATTTACAGCGGTAAAAAATTATGTCTCTAGGAGAACTGCATGAGCTAATGACCAAAACTTACTTCTCTTTCTTCTTTCCATTGCATCTCTGCACCTTCCTCTAGCATGAATTTTCCCCTGGTCATATCAGTCCCAATCCAACCATGTGTTGCAAGTGTTATTCCAACATCATCCTTCAATTCAAACCTCAACGTCTCATAAAAATTTATTAGAGCTGCCTTTGCTGCCTGGTAATGCAAAAACACAACCAAAAAAGCCAAGAAATTGTCCTTGCTAAGAAAAAAAGCACAAGAAAATAAAATGAAAAGGTTGTAATTTGACACCGAATGGGAAGAGTCAGTGAAGGAAAAATAAAAGCAAGATGAAGGGGAGAGGATGGGATATCAGTTTTACCTAATACCAAAGCAACTAGGAAACAGAGGCGCTAAACGAAATAGAAGTAAAACAAAAATGCAAGTGAGGTTCAATAGGATCCCTACTCTCAATCAATGTACAGTACAACCAGTATATGTAATAAAGAATCAGATATTTTTTCCCTATAAATTGACCTCAATCAATGTACAACCATTTTATGGACTAAAAAATAGAATCCTCTTCCCCTTGAATAATATATAAGGTTTCGTCCATATCCCCTTTAATAGGGAGCTTATCCTCTTAGAAAAAGATACTTTTCTGGCATTGTACTTGTAACTTTATCCATAAGGCACCCCGACAAACAAAAGACAAACAGATTTAATGCAAGATACCATTTGAAGAATGTACGTTTAATGTATAGTAGAGGAAATTTTAAATCTCTCCTCTGGTATGATATTTCTGCTTCATACTCTAGTCCCTCATACACATTATCTTGTATCTAAAATCAACTTTTAAAAGATCAAACTCCTATGAGTCTTCAAATGCTTTCAGCTTGTTTATTCAACTAGTGGAGCCCCTACAATAGTTCAGCCAAAACATCCTTTATTTTAGGGCATAACATTGTCTTCTTTCTTTTACCTCTCGTGCAAGTGTCTGAGACTCCATGTATATTATGATACTATATTATTCCAATGTGGGACTACTGGACAAACCTTCACACACGTGGGCTTCCAAGCCACCTTGCGTGTGAACTGCTACTGTCAACGAGCCTTTGTGCCCCTTTTTATTTCAAATGCTACCATATTCACAACAATTTTGGATGAGCTCTGAACTCATGAGTCACTGCAGTTATGACTTCCTTGAGAGGTTTGCACTTAGTTGCATGTACCTTTGCTACGTTGTCAGTCCACCACTGCTTTACTTTAACCAGCTTTACATGTTCAAAGGAGGTCCAGGATTATCTCAGTCTTAACACCAGTTGTTGGGAATGTAGATTCCACCAACAAATATCTTGGTGCAGTTGGGTGCAATCCCAATAAACCCAATAGCTTCAATCATAGACCGTTGGACCCCACCATGTACATTAAATGTTCTTACAGCTCTGTTTTTTCTTTTCTTTAATGTGAGACAACTTGACATTAAAACCAAAAGCAACCACCTCAAATTTTGTCTAAAATTATATGGTTCAGTTAACTAATCAGCTCAGTTTTTGATATTTTTCTAACACAGTATGGTTCTGATTGCTAGCAGCCTAAACCTTTTGACTTCTATCATTACTGATAAGGCTAAAATTGTTCTGGATTAGCTTAATTCCTTTTTGGACTGGGATGACCTAAATCAAATAAAGGGGCACAAACTTGAATCCATTTGAAGCTTGGATCATGCTCAACTTAATCCAGAGCGGCATCGACTGCTCACCCTACACTCAACATAACTAGAGATATGAACTTAATTTTATGTACAAACCCAAAAATCATATTCTAATGAAATTTAAAATTTTCTTAATTTGTAAGTTACTTTATACTGGAATAGCAAGAAAAGTGACTTTATACTGCTACTCTGAAGGAACTTTCAGACTAATGCAATTTTTCCTCTTTATGTATCATCAGTTTCAACATTTTTTGGTTGATTGCTATTCAGAAAGACAATCGTACCTTTCATAACAAGTATTGATAGTAATTTTGGAAAGGAGCGGTGCATTTACTGTTTGACATAGGACAACTCGAACCCATTAAAAAATTTCTTACCACAGATGTACCAACATTAGTTGAAAATTGAGGTGAGCTACCATTTGCTGTCTTAACCATATCAGATAGAGAGCAATTTGTTACTAAAAATTATGTTTCACCTCTGACTTTAAGAAATTTGAAGTCCAAAATGAATTTCAGAAATTTAGAAAATAATCACATCTCAGAATTACTTCATTCTGAGCATGGACCTTTTGCCAGCAAATGTTACAGAATACAGAAGGGCCAGATTCTAGTCAAGCAATGTTAGAAATTTGAGGACTGCACACATACTTACAGAATATAAGCTCATTCTTGGCAAAGGTAGCCAGCTCTCAACTGAAGCGTTAACGACAATTCGACCATGGTGTTGTCGCAGGTATGGAAGAGCAACATATGTAGGATACACATTTCCCCAAAAGTTTATGTCCTGAGAGGATTTACGATCAGCTAATATAAAGCGCTGACAATTCATACATTCTAATAAAGGAAAAATTACATTTGTGGTTCCTGATCCATGTGATCAGTCTCAGTTTGGTCCCTCCCCTTGCAGTCTGCTAGTTTAATCCCTATGCTTTCCTATTGTTTGCTTTTTTTATATTTCTAATTTTTTAAGTTGGTCCTTCCACTCATTTTTGTTCAAATAATAGACAGAATTGGCCATCGAGCATATTGTAAAAAGAAACGTAATGCCCTCAATGAATTATTTTTACTGAAGTTAGGGATTGGACCACTTAAAGAACAAAAAAGTGTCAAAATTGAAAGTTGCTGATCAAAATGAGGTTATTTTAAGGACCAAAATTGAAACAATTCAGGATGCTTAAACTTTGAACAAATTTATCTGCTTTACCATCAAAATGGGAAACACAGATGAATCGTTGGCTTCCTCAAAGTAGAAAGTATGTCCCAGACTGACTGTATTTACTAGATGATCCACTGCATAAAAGAGAACAAAAGAAAATAACAATTATGGACAATCAGTGGCGCAAAGTGAACAAAAAGTTTTTGGGACCAAAGCACCATTGTCTATTGAACTATGTTGCAAAAGTTTTGTTGGTCAAATGAAATTATCAACGGAACAGGTTGCAAAAGTAATTTGGATCAAGTGCAAGAAAGGTCTGGATTCAGCCCCCTTCTGTACAAGCTAGGTGATTTCTGTCCTGGAAATAGATATTATGAAGACTACTCTTTTACAATCACTATGATTTGAAGGATACATATGCCTATGTAGGGACTTTTAAATTTTAATGCTGTATATTATATTTGTCCATGCAATGATGAGCTGTCTTATTCTAAGTCTACGATGTTACCACATATTATAAATGTCTTCTTCTCAAGTAAACAATGAGGCATCATACTGGAGAGCATGCGATATGTTGAACAAAAGTGCAATGCAACTTTTGCTGGTTCTCCATTTTGTTCTATGACACGAGCACAAAGTTAGAAAACAAACATGAATATAACTGAGTTTTTTTTTCCCCCTTTTGAGAATGTTAAAAATTGGGTCTCTTATTCTTTATGCATATTCATGTCAAGAAAAAAATTATTAGGCTTAACAACAAAATAAGTCATCTACATGTTATCATGACTAACGCCGATTTTTCAAACAAAAATGAGGTGACGCTTTTGACTTACCACGCCCATAAAAATTTATGGTCTCATTGATGAACCTCCTACAATCATCTTCCTTGACAACATCAGCAGCAGTTATCATCACATGACTTGCGCCCAGCCGTCCAGCATTCTCACCAATCCGTCGGAGCCTATTCTCTCTTCGAGCAACCAATACAAGATTGGCCCTCCTCTTTGCGTATTCATACGCAATTTGCTAAATATTACAGCAATCACAGTAGGATCATCTTTATTAAACTGTTTGCAATTGGCATGCTGTGTGTGGCTACATGCTTATTGACTAAATGAGGGAGCATGTGCAAATAACTTTTAGCTACATATTCTCTATACTTATATAGAGACAAATCTAATAGAATTCAAAGACAGAACTGAGCTGCTCACCTAGTTGATGCTTGGCAACTTAGTTAATTCTCTCAATTACATTCTTCCCTAGAAAGAGGTCTGGATTCGCTGACTATTGCGGCAAGGGGATCCTTGACTCAAATCTCATCATTAAATGCGTTAATATTTTTCTCATATCATTAATATTATGGAATAATACACCTTTGGTCCCTCAAAGTAGGTGGTCAGCCTCACTTTCGATGCTTTAACTACCAATTATAATATTTTACTCTCTCTAGTTTTTAATTTATTTTTAAGTGGTTCTTTCGCTAACATCCGCCCAAATAACTAACTAAAGAGGATATGCAATGGCCATCATTAAAAGAATAACCCTATTTGCTAGTTATTTGAACATAAATTAACAATTGGACCATTTAAAAATAAAACAGTAAATTACATCCACCTTCTTGAGGTTTGTCCAAATAAAAAGAACCACTCCTATATGGATAATAACACAGTGACATCCGTCTAATTATTCTCACAAATTATAAAATGATAATGAGGCCCTTCACTAAGATAGACAAGTTTAAATTCTATACTAGTTCAATCTTTGTTGGTATTAGAGTAGAGCAATCCCATGATGCCATGTCATTGTCTTCAAGTTTGCAGTGATCGAGAGACAACTTTGGCGACAAAGCCAGACTGTGACTCTTATTTTTGAAATTGTAGTTTTTGTTTCCATTTACATTGCCCTTGTATAAATTTCTTAAACAAAACTTGTATTTGAATTAAGGCATGTATATGGAACTCTTTTGGACGTTTATTCTTTTATGAATGAATATATACACAGATGGTGGTTATTCAATGCTATGTGATTGAATATTGATGAATGGATCCGGTGTGGTCAAATATTGTACAAATGCACAAGTTGTGTATTGGGTAGAGTTCTCCATACAAACGAGTATCTACCCGAATTTTGTTAAGTTATGAATCCCAATAAATGGGACGTAACGGTGTGGTATTCTGTTATATAGTATTCACAGTTATTCCGCGGGTTGATGGGTGTTAACGGGTTAAACAGGACCCTCGAGAATCGGGGCGTCTCAGATTAGTATCAAAGCAAATTGTTATCATAGATTAATTCGAGTTAATCATGGGTTACTTACGGACACTTGAATTTTTGGGGTGTCACATAAATAAATGGGTATGTTGGGAAATAAAATATAATGTGTATAACATAGATAGGATTTGTTTGACAAGTTTAAATGCAAGTGTAGAAAGGTATTATTGATATTGTCGAATTATAAATTTCTGGCATCATCAAATCATTAACGATTCACTAACGGAACACAAATAGCAAGGGAAATCTATTATTGATATTCAAAGTAAAAGGGAGTGTAACGTTATTATCTATACATGAGGGAGGTAGATGTAACATAACCAATATAAAATGTAAACTTTTAGGAACTAGTGTTGCATATGAAAATTGTAAGCAATATGACTCTACTCATTGAGAAAATATTCAATACAATGGTGATACCATATTAGTAATGTCACGTGTTATCACTAACCAATAACATGTAACCAAATAAGAAAATAAACTTGTACAAATTGATAATTATCCCTCCATGTAAATGAATAACTACCCACTCTCTCTCAATGTAAGCGAATAAGTATCCAATGAGGTTCATTTTTCCATTTGGTATTTTATTATTGGTTGGTGATAACATGTGACAATACTGACGTGGTATCATTGTTGCATTGAATATGATTTATCCCCCCGTTTGCTTCTCTCTTTTCTCTTTCCTACATTTTTGTTGTTGGGTGTTGTTGGGAAAGGGGGTAGTTTTAACGCTACTATTGCATCTTCGGTTATTGATGGTCTCACCCACCAAAAAAAGAAACATAAATCATTCACCATTGGAATCAGTCTGAATTCTAGTTATTTATTCTTTGGAAAGTGGTTTTGGATTGAACTTATTTTAGAAACTATGTAATGGAATCGCTCTCCTTTGGTTAATAAACAGTTAAGTTTCTAGTTTGAGTATTGGTTCACAACCCTTAAAAACACAGGTCTCTAAACTTCCTGCACAAAACTACTTCATTTACAATCAGGGAATCAATAAATAGATTGCCCACAAATATAAAGGAATTTTTTTCCCCCACAAGTTGGGTAGACTTAATTAGGACCAAATAAATTTTGATATTATATTTCTTCTTGATAATAATTGTGAACAGTGGCAAAGCCAATCATAGGCCAAGGTGGACCGATGCCCCTCCTTACATTTGTCTTGCCTAGTACACATACTCATGTGATATTTTCACTTAAGGCCCCTTTTAATTTTTCAATCTTTCCTTTGACCCCTACATTTTGTTGTTTTGACAAATATTATTACATCTTATATTCTTATGTTTTAACGAGTCAAAAAATTTGAGTTATGTGTCGAATTTAAATGGTCATTTGGATTAGTGTTGCTTGTTAAATTTGAGGATTACTTTTGATTATTTATATTATCAAAACTAAGATTTTAATATAATATATGATGATTTATTGGTGGGCTCTTTGATTATGAACATCAAGAAGAAAATTACTACAAAATTTTACATACAAAAAAATAATTTTCAAGATATGATATGACATCAAGCATTATTTGGATAGGTAATTGTGTTGAATGCACTAGGACATGAGTATTGTATCCTTTTTTTTTTGTTCCATGTCTTCGTAAGACTAAGTAATGGTAGATATTTTCTTCTAGTATTTTAGTTTTGATTATTAACATATTTCTTATGTTCATGTTTAAAAATATGTCCAAACCTTTAATAATTTAGATCAATCAGTGAATTTTTTTTATTCATATTTGTGCCAAACCTAAAATAAAACACTTGCTCCGCCACTGATTTTAAAAGAATATGTCTTCACCTTTCAGAATGAGAACAATGATCGATTAGTTTAGAAGCATGGGTCTTTGGGATGGGGATATTTCCACTATCTAAAATCAAAGTGAAAAATAAATAATTATAAACCTCTTAGAAACATAATTAATTCTAATTTTCCTAAAAAGAACATTGGGAGAGAAACTGATAGTTGAAGCTCTAAACAAGAATTTGCAAACACCCAGGAATAATTCACTAAAGAACATGCAGAAAAAGGAAATTTATTAGTCCTGAATTTGAGACTGAGGGTTTACCTCCCCTATACCAGAAGAAGCTCCAGTGATAATAACCACTTTGTCTTCCATATTTTCACTGAAGAAACTACTGTAAAGCCACTCACATGTGTTGAGGAATGACAAGGCTGGCCATGCAAATGCCAGCATCACCAGGCTTGCCGGTGGCACCACCAAATTTAGCAGCGAGTTAAACAGATCCATTGTACACACACACAAACACAAACACAAACACAAATGGTAGAGAGAGAGAGAGAGAGGGAGAGAGAGTGGTCTTATGGTACTTGATCAAAAAAAAAATAAGAGAAGATAAGAAGAAGACAAGGAGAGATGGGACGGAGTTTGGCTTGGCGTTTAGTGTGCTAAGTGATCAACACCTTGACTTCATGCAAAAGAGGACTGCCAACACGTGTTAGTTTGCAAGCTTCATTTTCTGACAACTGGAAATGTTATTTGGAAGTTCATGCAGATCAACTTTATTCTAATTGGACATACCAATAAATAAAGTAAGCCCAGATCTACTAGAAACACAAGCCAAATTCGGTTTATCAATCCAACTCCTTCCAAAATTCAAGAAGTCTAAAAATATTAGCGCATGTGGGAGAGAGATTATCAGGATATTCATTCTCGAAGATCAAGACTATCATAATTATACCTACCTTTTGTAATTATCCTCTCCGAAAAATTAGTACCCTCACACTCACGTCACCACCTCAACATGCCCATAAATTATAAGCTCTCTCCATTGAGACGAGGGAAAAAAACATGTTTTCCCTTTAGGACCAAATAAATTTTGATATTTTATTTCTTCTTGATAATAATTATGAAGAGTGGCAAATATTCATATGATATTTTCATTTAATGCCCCTTTTAATTTTTGTATCGTTCCTTTGACAAATATTATTACATCTTATATTCTTATATTTTAATAAGTCAAAAAATATATGAGTTATGTGTCGAATTTAATTGGTCATTTGGATTATTATTGCTTGTTAAATTTGAGGATTATTTTTGATTATTTATATTATCAAAACTAAGATTTTAATATAATATATGATGATTTATTGGTGGGCTCTTTGATTATGAACATCAAGAAGAAAATTACTACAAAATTTTACAATAAAAAAAATAATTTTCAGGATATGATATGACATCAAGCATTATTTGGATAGGTTATTGAGTTGAATGCACTAGGACATGAATATTGTATCCTTTTTTTTTGTTCCATGTCTTAGTAAGACTTAGTAATGGTAAATATTTTCTTCTAGTATTTTAGTTTTGATTATTAACATATTTCTTATGTTCATGTTTAAAAATATGTCCAAACCTTTAATAATTTAGATCAATTAGTGAAATTTTTTTATTCATATTTGTGTCAAACCTAAAATAAAACGCTTGCTCCGCCACTGATTTTGAAAGAATATGTCTTCACCTTTCAGAATGAGAACAATGATCGATTAGTTTAGAAGCACGGGTTTTTGGGCTGGGGATATTTCCACTATCTAAAATCAAAGTGAAAAATAAATAATTATAAACCTCTTAGAAACATAATTAATTCTAATTTTCCTAAAAAGAACATTGGGAGAGAAACTGATAGTTGAAGCTCTAAACAAGAATTTGCAAACACCTAGGAATAATTCACTAAAGAACATGCAGAAAAAGGAAATTTATTAGTCCTGAATTTGAGACTGAGGGTTTACCTCCCCTATACCAGAAGAAGCTCCGGTGATGATAACCACTTTGTCTTCCATATTTTCACTGAAGAAACTACTGTAAAGCCACTCACATGTGTTGAGGAATGACAAGGCTGGCCATGCAAATGCCAGCATCACCAGGCTTGCCGGTGGCACCACCAAATTTAGCAGCAAGTTAAACAGATCCATTGTACACACACACAAACCCAAACACAAACGGTAGGAGAGAGAGGGAGATAGTGGTCTTATGGTACTTGATCAAAAAAAACAAGAGGAGATAAGAAGAAGACAAGGAGAGATGGGAGGGAGGAGATAAGTGATCAACACCTTGACTTCATGCAAAAGAGGGCTGCCAACACGTGTTAGTTTGCAAGCTCCATTTTCTGACGACTGGAAATGTTATTTGGAAGTTCATGCAGATCAACGTTATTCTCTGTTTTGTGTTTTGGGTATAAATATAACCAGACCAGTCCAGATCTAATTGGACAGACCAATAAATCAAGTAAGTCCAAATCCACTAGAAATACAAGCCAAATTCGGTTTATCAAGCCAACTCCGTCCAAAATTCAAGAAGTCCAAGAATATTAGAGCATGTGGGAGAGAGATTATCAAGATACTCACTCTTGAAGATCAAGGCTATCATAATTGTACCTAACTTTTATAATTATCTTCTCCGAAGAATTAGTACTCTCACACTCACGTCACCGCCTCACCATGTCTATAAATTATAAGCTCTCTCCATTGAGACGAGGGAAGAAAAACATGTTTTCCCTTTATTTTGTTTGGTGCAAAGGATGAAAAAATGAAAGGAACAAATTTTTCGTTGTCTTGTTTGGTAGCAAATTTAGGCCAAATTTACTAGAATGTCCTCTTATGTTTTACCTAAAAAACATTCTTCTATTTTTTTTATGAATACTTATTAAACACTGTGTCTTGGATAGGTGCATCTGTGTAGTTGATTGACTTGTCTTGAAACGCATAATGCTCCCCCATCCTTATCTAGAGGTGATCAGAGCCTTTGCCCTTTTTTCTTATGAAAATATTATCCCTAGTGCCGTGATTGACCCTCAATTGAAATTCATTTTTATGCCACATATTTGACCAAGCCGGTGCAAAACGATAAAAATATATCTTACCTTGGTTGTTCCTAGTGCTGAATATGAGTGATCATAAAAGGAAAAGGAAGTATGTTATGGAAACCGAGCAAAAGGGATGAATGATGTGAAACTCAATGAGAGTTGAACGGAAAAGAATGATAAATCCAAGAAAAGGAGAAAAAGAGGTGAGAATGAGAAAAGAATGACAAAAGAAAAGGAAAGGTCAAGGAAAAGAAAGAAAAAGAACAAAGAGTTCTGTGATGGTGTTAGATTGAAAATCCCATAAAAAGGGAGGTGTTTTTAAAATAAAAGTCATTCATTCGGAACAACCCTCTTTGTTATCTTATATCATTCGTTTCTTGTACCTAAATATCACCCCAAGTCCCCATTATAACCCTTGAAGCCTTAAATGATCTAGAGAAGTGTGGGAGATGCATACTTTTAAAGAAAAAAGATGAGTCAGTCTTGCTACCCAATGCCCTAGCATTCTTTTCATGAAATTATGCCAAAATCGCTTCATTTTCTTACATGAACTTCATTTTTGGATTACATGTGAGCATACATTATTTTGTGCACAAGATTCTATCTCACATGTACACATAGAGTGCATGCCAGGATAACTAGAGTATGTTTCATTGTTAAGAGTGACATTTGGTGAGTTTTGCATTGAAGTTGAATTTGGCTAGTCATTTGAATGTGAATTATGTTGTGCAAATGCTCAAAGTACTTGTCCAATTCACACGCACACGAGTTTAAAAATGGATGTGTAGGTTCATACTTTAGACTAGTATTTAAGGCTATAGTGATACTCATGTGTGCTTAGTTTGGCCATCTGAACAATGTGTTAAATAGCTTCATACTTGCAGAATAGAGGAATATTGCTCAAGTGTTTGATATTTGAATGAATTAGGAATGCCCTTGTTATTTGCATATGCGTCTTACACTATGGATGTTCATTTTGGTAGATTAATGTAGAAATTCATGCCTTGTTATTGAAAGCATCAAAATTTTAAATCATATTGCAATTTCAGTAATGACTTGGCTTTTGATAGTTCAACTTGTGGTTTATAAGTATAACACATGGTATGGGTGGAGTTGAGGTCATAAAGAGTGTTTAGAATGTGTAGGGTAGGTCTTGAAATGAAGTGGAGTGGAAGTGTGTTGGACAACAGGGGTATTTTGCAAATAAGGCAAAACCTACCGATAAGCCATACCAGTAGGTTTTGGACACTGGTCCTGCACCTACCGCCAACATACCGATATTTTTTGCTCACTAGAGTGAAACCTACTGGTTTGTTTCCATCAACATACTAGTAGGTTTTACCCAGAATGCCAAAATTAGGGTTTTTAATCGAATTTTTTCGGGAAAACCCTTCATTGTCTTCCTAATTCACAAACTCTAAAGCATTTCCCTCTCACTCAAAACGCTCCTAAGCTTCCAAATCCCCCTCATATTGTTGTCTTTGCTCAAATCTCACTCCTGTGATTGTGATTCAATGGATTGAAACCCATAAACCCTAGTTTTTGCTGAAATTTCCATAATCCCTAATCTCCTCTACTCTCTTCAAAAATTTCAAGATTTGTGAAATGGCTCGCCAAATGATGATTTTCTAGGATGCTATGGACCCGATTGAGGGTTTCATCTTAGCCCTTTTTGCACTCTTGACCTTTGAGGCACTGTTGTTGTGCATGGCCCAAACAAAACGCACTGGGCCAAACTCTCCACAACCCGAGGACACAAGTACTCGCAAGAGAAACGAGGACGGCTCAAATGGAGACTGTAATGAGCAAAGGAAGAAAGCTAGGAATGATGCGAGCTACCAAAATATCCAAGAGAAGAACGTTATGTGCGAGAGGTACCTCGATCACATATCCCTTGGTCCAAGGAACGAGGTTGTTCAGATGATTGTTGCCCACGGGATGGCGTTCTGGTTTGAGCCTGTGGATGGGTACAATTTGTCTTTATGCAGGGAATTCTACCAAAAGCTTAAGGTGGTTGGTGAGGGCGAGGTCTTGAGGATGAATGTAAGGGGTAAGATGTGACCCCATGGTTATTGCTACCCTCCTACATTACTAAAACCACCTTCCTCCACCCTGGTATACCCACATAACATCACTCGCACCAAGACTATCTCTGAGTATGTAGCATTGATGTATGAGGACCCGACTCAGTTTAAGGGAACAGTCCAAGTCGGGGGTCTTAAACATTCATCTGGGCTTTTGAATAAGCTTCTGCATTATAACTTGCTTCCGAGGGGTGCCGAGAAGACGCCTAACATTGAAAAGTTGGCCCTTTTGGATGCGGTAATGTCGGGAAAGGCGGTAGACTTTGCACTTTTTGTATGAGAGGTAATGCCACCTCTAGTTAAGCCACTTGAACCCTTGGAAGCATCATCCACATTTAATTTCAAAACACCTTTAGGAGGAGGTTCCCATTTAACCCAAAAAATCTTGGTCACCACAGAAAAATCAAATATAACCCATTGTCTTTCCTTGCTTGTTTCATTTAAAAATACTTATTATTATGTAAAAGAGCAAGGTTTATGTCCACCCCACCTTTAAATTTTGGTTATTAATAAACTTTTGCCCTACAAGGGCTTAATTTAAAAAAAAATTATTAGTGAGGCATAGGTAGGTTGTAGATTGGGAAGATCTAGTGGCATTGGTGGAATATTTGTTTGATTTGTTGAAGAACTCATAAACTTTAGAAAAATCCTAGAGATAAGGCAAAGCTTCTCTCTCTAGAATAATCAAAATACTTCCTCTTTTAAATGCGAAACCTTAAATCCTAAACCCTAAAAAAAACCCTAAATCTTGAAACCCAAACTCCTAAACCCTGAAATCCAAACTCCTAAGCCCCAAACCCCAAGCCCTAAGCCCTAAGCCCTAAGCCCCAAACCCTAAATTCTAAACCCAATTCACTGGTTTGACGGATTAACCCGCTGAGCTAGACTGAACCAGATTTTAAAACACTAATTTTTAGAGTAATGCCAAACAAATTAGGGGTGCAACTTGAGCAGACCAACTCGAATTCAACCCGAGCCTAATCCGAAAAAATAAGGATTGAGTTAAAATTTTTAATTCTTGGGTTGAGCTTGGACAAAAAAAACCCCAACTCAAATTGAATTTGGGTAAATCCAAGTTGAAGCTTAGAGCTGTCAATTTCAACCTGAATATTAAAATCGGGTTGAATCCGATTATTAAACTGGGTTGAATCTGATTATTAAATTGGGTTGAACCCGAATATATATAAATATATTTAATGAAGGTTAATATTTATTTTCACTCTTCAGAATTCAGACTTTTACTTCATTTTAAGTCTTCACCTCTGCGCCTCCATCACTCTCATATTCCACTCTCACTCGTTTCTCATTTGGTCTCAGATTCTCGGTCTCCCTTTCTCAGTTGTTTAAGTCTCCTCTTAGATTCTCAACCTCACTCTCTCACATGTCATTTCTCTTTCTTTTATTAACCCGAATTAAATAACCCGAGTATAACTCGATTTTTAATTCGAAATCAGCTCGAATTAAGTGGCCTGAATTCAACTCGAGCTCGTTCGAATTAAACTCGGACAATACTCAAGTTGAGTACCTCAGATTGAAATATGTTAGAGTTGTAGATTATATATCTAGAATTAGACTAGGTTGACCTCTCAACCCGCTTGCACACTAAACAAAATTAGTCGGTAATAAACGAGGGTGATCTGTGTAAATTTATCATACAAAGTGTAACTCTAGTCTATGAAAAGGTGAGCGGAATGTGATACCAATTAAACGCAAGCACAGCATGTCGAACGCCGTAGTGAATGGGCTGGCCGGAGCCGGAGGAGGTATTATCGCTCAAATCATAACTTATCCCTTGCAAACGGTACGAGCTTCACCCAGAGATAAGTATTTATGTATACTGAATTTATACAGTATCGCCTATTTGCTTGTGGGCGTTACATAGTATCGCTTATTTACTGGTTCGAACAGTTGTTTTGCTTGGACTTGTAGGTGAATACGCGCCAGCAGACAGAGAGACTTGCCAAGATAGGTGCGGATTCTTCTTCCCCTTCCAATCGTCCCACAGCCGGTGCGCTTGTTCAAATCTCCCAGGTCATCGTCTTTTTTTTTTTGTGGTAAATGAAAATATTCTTTCTTCTTTTAGAACCAAATTTCATGGTCACCTTCCTAGCTTGACTTTTGAGTTGGCTTCTCCAATTCTTCTTGTCAGGTGGTAAAAACCGAAGGCATAGGTGGCCTTTACAGCGGCCTGAAGCCTTCATTGCTTGGCACCACTGCTTCACAGGTCGGCGCTTCTCCTTCTCCTACTTCCTTTTAGAAAGAGATTTGTGCACCAATGTCCTCGGCTGAGACATGACGATTGCAGTCATATTTGGCCAAATCTGAATAACTAGTCTTTTATCTTTTATTTAATTCAGCTGAAGTTTAGTTGGATTTGTTTGCTTTTACCATTCTACTAATCTGGAGTTTTAATGTCGCTGAACATGGATTTTTTGGCTGGCATTGCCGTTGACTGTGTGGTTCCAAATTTTAAATCATATCCCGCATCTCAAAAAAGCTTAGTGGAACCTGGTTCAGAGTCCTATTTGTTTTTGTTTCTATTTAGTTAACTTTGATCATTAAAAGATCACAGTACTATATATTTTACCAAAATCTGACAAATCTGGTCAGATTTGGATTGAAATCACAACCCAAGGCATATACCAGGCCTGCTAAAAGTTGTTTTGAATGAAGTGTCTTAAAAGTTAGTACTACCACTAATTGTTCTTTTGTGAGGATCTTTCAACCTTTTCTTGGAGATGTTTCCTTACCATGATGGTTCTCAACATTCAGTTTGACGTCTATCTATTAATTTCCTTGTGATGCTGCCAGGGTGTGTATTACTACTTTTACCAGGTCTTCAAAAACAAGGCTGAGAGCATTGCAGCTGCAAACAGAAACAAAGGACGTGGGGATGGTTCTGTTGGCATGTTTACTTGGCTTGTTGTGGCAGCTTTGGCTGGGTATCCATCCATTCATGATTTTTCATCTTAAATTTCTGTTGAAGTGGTTAGGATGTTTGTGTGAAAGCTTTGTTCACTATAGTTCATTGTGCACAATGTCCTTTTATTATTTCCTTGCTTTACCATCTGATAGCTGACAAAACATATTTTTTTGGATGGATTTCTTATGGCAAGGGCCTTATTTTGCAGGTCATTGAATGTATTGCTGACTAACCCAATATGGGTCCTTGTGACCCGTATGCAGGTAATTCTTTTTTTTGAGTGGGAATTATAGGTGTAAGGTGTTTAAAACAGCTTCTCCAATTAACAATTCTGATTGTTGTGGATCCAGATTCATGAAAAGTGGTTTCGTAGAAGCTGTTCCTAGGAAAGATTATGGTTCCTGGATATCCAATCAATTAATCCCCCAAACCGGGGAAGCTTAAGCGGAATTGAAAGGGTAGGGTGAGGGAAAAAGGGGGAAGCCACTAAATGAAAGGCTTCGCTCGCTCGCTTTAATGCTTGTTTCGTACTCTTATACTTTTTGTTCTTATGTTTCAGTTGTTTAAGGAAACAAAATCTATTAAGGGTTACACCTGAATTTCCGGAAAATAGGTTACACCTGAATTTCTGGAAAGTAGGTTACACCTGAATTTCTGTGAGTGCATCAGTGTTATTCTGGATGGGAAATGTCGCTGGGTCTAACATTTGGCCACAGGGGGACTACTTGTTTTGTCAAGTATTACTTTTTTAGGAAATTCTATTTTTGTGCTTTAAAGTTTAAACCTTCTATAAAACAATGTGGCATAAATGTCTCAGATTATATTAGATATGGACCATATGGTATGGATGCGTTTTGACTATAACATTCCTGTACAAGACTACCTGGTGATCTCATATGATATTCCTTTGGTAAAACAAAAAATTCTTCAAGTGAACATGCTTACCTTCATGGACCGTAGTCCCCTCTGTGCTTTATATGCATGAAGAATCTGATGTATGACATTTTTCCTCCTGATTTTTAGACAAATACTCAAGCAGCTAGAAAAATTGTGGAGGCAAAGAGAGAAGCTCTATTAAGGGAATTTTCTGAAAGCAGTTTTTTAGGTTCTTCTTTGCAAGACAAATTGGCTGAACTTGATCGAATAAAACCTCGTCCTTATGGAACATGGCAGGCGGTTGGCATCGTTAACCTTTCTTTATGCTGTTCATCACTAGAGCGTTGGTATTTTTGTTTGTTTACTTGCTCTGCTTACTCTGCATGGCCTATTCTTTTTGACTGCAATACATAGCTGATATTATGTAGCCTATCTTTTTTGATTGCACAGCTTCATTAGGAAATGCTTTCAATTGAGTTTTCACCCTTACGAATCAGTAATCGCTTTATTTGGTTGTTAAATTCTTTGACTATTTTCATGGAAAGTACTTCATTTATGCATTACCTTATGTATGCTGTGTGCTGAATCATGTACGGAAAGCTAAATTCTCTCTCTCTCTTTAATATATATAGACGTAGATAGATGGATAGATAAATAGATAGATATATGCATGAGTTGCACTTTTCCCATTGTGTGGTTGTAATGATTTTTTTTGCATGAGGATGTGGAAGGGCAATGAACGCAATACTATAGTTTCAAGTTAGGAAATAGAACAATTCCTGCTGGCTTATAGCCTCGTTTAATGCCAATGGAGATACTTGTTTCAATTATCGATTCTAGCTTTGAGCGCAATTTAATGGAGAAAGGGTGTAGATAGGGGAAACCCTAGTGAAACAAGCTTCAAAGTGGAATGTCTAAACATATCTAAATATTATGAATGGGGTCAAGAAAAGAAAAGAACATAGAAGGTTTACAAAACGGCCAATGCTCAAAGGAAGTGAAAATTTTGAGTAGAAAGGGAATTAACGTGGGTATGCCTATATTTAAGCCTAAGTAACAAATTAGGAGAAAAAATAAACATTACAGAAACTTTAAGCTTAAAGTTACAAGGAATGGACTTTCTACTTGAGATAATTTCTCCTCCAATTTGCTAGTCACCATTTGTGGACTTAGATACTACTATTGTTGATTCTATTGTTCCCATTTCTTTTGCCCCTCGTAATTGTGTTAATCTTGCACTCAACAGCCAATTTCTAAATTGTGTCTTATCATATTCTCTCACTACCCTATCGTGGATTTGCCTTTTAATTATCTTTAGTTGCTCTTCCTCAAGTTGTTTTTATCTTCCTCAAATTTGACAAGATGTCATTAGTAATCCAAAATGAAAGGAAGTAGTGATTGAAGAGTTGAAATTTCTTTAGAAACGCAATATTAGTTTAGTATTTTGAAGAAAGAAGACGATTGAATGCATTTGGATGCTCATGGTGAAGCACAGGGCAAATGGCTTAGTCAAAAGATATAAGACAAATATTGTGTAAAAGAAACTTTTGCTTTGGTGATAAAGATAAATTTCATTCACGTTCCAAAATTTTGGTTTGTTTCTTCAACTAACGGATGTGGAGAATGTATTTCTCAGTGGAGATTTATAGGAGGTGTTTATGGATGGTCCATTGGTCTTTGACGATTCTTCAATTAATGGCAAGGTGTCTAGCCTAACA
This sequence comes from Ilex asprella, assembly GCA_023539305.1. NCBI lineage: Eukaryota > Viridiplantae > Streptophyta > Magnoliopsida > Aquifoliales > Aquifoliaceae > Ilex > Ilex asprella. The sequence continues at coordinate 54,008,364 of CM042184.1, forward strand.
CAACATAACATGGACACGACAATTTTGTAAATAATAGGACACAGACACGTCGGGGACACTGATAAGATATATGTATATGTCTTTTTATGTCCACAAGTTACAAATTTGTCCCAATACATGTTTTATTGGACCATGAATTGTCCAATTTGATCCAAATAAATTCATAAATTAAGCCTAATTTATGCGAAATATAAGCTCAGTAGCCAAATTTGGCATAAATGCAATCACTTCATAAATCCCACTAACAAAACACTCAAAAAGAGTTTGCAATCTCTTGGTGAGGTATGCAAAGTTGTTATCTTTATATGGATAATCTGAATGACCAGTGACCAAAAGACAAGTGGCAGAGAGAAAAAAAAGGGATAAAGATGTAATCTTTGTATGCTTACTTCACCTACTAAGAAAGAAAATTGATACGGGGTCAAATTGCTCTATATAAGGCAAAATAGATGGAGGCAATTGGAGTGAAATGAGAAGAAAGAAATGGAATGTTGTAGATGAAGAGAAGGCCTTATATGGGCAAAATAATCTCCTTGAGCAAGATTTGAGAGGTTTATGTGGGCTAATTGGATGTGGTTGGTTAATGGTCAAGGTGATCATACCTTGATTATTAACAATTGTGTGAAGGTAAGGTGACTGATTTCATTTTGAATGTTGATTATTTTGGGATAATCAGAGATGGCATGGAAGAAATACACAGATTGAAATCCTATTTTGCTTAGAAATTCGAGGTAAAAGACCTAGGAAACATGAAGTATTTTATAGATATTGAAGTTGCTATACCCCGAAGAAGTATCTTTGTTTCACAGAAGATGTCTTGGATCTCGTTAACGAAACAAATATGATGGTGTAAAGCTATTGATACTCTAGTGAAAAAATCATCACAAATTTGAGAAAAATATTGAAGGAGCTTAATTAACAGGGGCAGATATCAATACTAACTCACATATAACCTATGTAGCAAGTTTATGAAGCTCCTTGAGAGTCAAGTATTGGACAATTTATCTATTTCTCCGTTTTTGGATTTTGCTCTTGCCAAAGGGTTGTTATTTTTAGTACATGGCAAATCAATAAAAAAATGTTAATTGGCTTTGTTTGATTAGGTTTACTCCTAATTATTGCAATTTTTTAGGTAGGAAATTAAGTGAGTTGACACATTAAGGAGCAACCAATGGTGGCTTGCTGATGCAGAATGGGAGGAAAAAAAGATTTGAAGCGATAGTAAAGTGACTTCGTTAGAGAGGTTAAGATGTCTTTAATACAAGTCACGAGAGTGATAGGGCTTATACTCCCTCTTTTAGATCACAAGAGCAGCAACCTATCTTCCTTTATATGCTTTCCCGCTTCTGTTGTGTAAAATTTATTGGATATTGAGGGGAGTGTGAAAGTAAGTCAAGGAAGAATTCTAACTCCTCTTACAGCTCTAAGACAAATAGATAGGTAAATGTCTGCCTCTCCTAAAGTAAGGTTTTTATTGCTTAAGAATGTCTTCTAAAAGTAGGCTTTCCAAAGCTCTCCATAAGCCGTTAAAGATCATACATGTTCAGCAAGGGTATTCGGTGTGAATAGGTAATCTTGCTCCTCTCCCTGATCTTAGAGGTGAGTGAAAGCCCAATTGGTTTGGTCCCTGTGTAGTCCAAGATTTTTAGCCGGCAGAGGGCATTTGAGGAGAGAACAAGAGCTTCAACCGATTCAACGAGATATATAGTTCTTTATTTCCTGACTTTTCTTCTATCGTATTATTAATATCTCTACCAGCATCCATCTTCCTGTTGTTCAAAATGAACTTAGGTTTATAACTAACTTATCGAGTTCTAAAAAGCATGGACACGGACACGGGACATGGATACGACACGACATGTCTAAAAAAAGTAGGACAAGGATACGGACACGTTGGGGACACATTACAAAAAATTATATTTTATATATAACATTAAATAATTTATTGCAAATATAGTGATAATGATATACAATTTATAAAAAAATCGGTATTTTATGATAAGAAAACCTAATGTCTAGTCATCTGTGTGAATTTTTAGACTAAAACATCCTCATTATAGTCAATAATTATCAATTTTTTTTGTAGACAATGTGTACTTAATATATAATTTAAATAATTGTTCTCATTTTCTCAATTCTTTTTTTTTAAAATTTTTATGCATCTTTTGTTTTTATTATTATATTTGGAGTACAACTTTAATATGTCTCGTATTAGTAATTATTTGTTTTTAAAATTTTAAGTTTTATTAATCACATTTCAACAAATGTCTATTGTTTAGTAGTAGACATGTTCTAAAGAAGTGTCCGACACGTATCGAAAATTAAAAATTTATCATTTAATTATGGACACGGATAAAAAAGTATCGGGCACGTGTCCGAGAGTGTCCGACACGGATACGTCACGTTCTTGAGAGTGTTTGTGCTTCATAGATCGAGCTAAGCGAACTTTACTCTATTCCTTCATAAAATCAGGAATAACAACCTTATTAAAACCTAGGAATGAAAACCTTGCTTGGGGCTTGGCTTCCTGGCTCTAAATCAATCGAAGCAAGAAGATAGGAGGCAAGACTCTAAGACTCATAATACCTACCTATATTACCTTTGCCAAATTCTTTCAAAGAATTGATCAAGAAACATAATTAGCCATAGAAGATAATTAAAACAAGTTCATACTCCGAGTAGAATAATAGAGATTGCAGGATTATTTATAGATTAAGTTGCCCCCATAAACAAAAACTACCGTTCTACACTTATATTGAAACTCTATCTAAACATCCTAATCAAATGAATACTAGCTAACCAACTAATCTATTAAACATTGAATCCTTCTATGATTCCTATAAATTCTTCTCGGCTGAGAAAAGTTTTTCTTTGAAAAGTTGTAACAACAAAGTACTACAAGAGAGTCGAAGTAGGTTGATACAAGTGAGGGAAGAATATGAATTGGTGTAGCAACTCTTTTTAACCTCACCTATAGGAACACTTTGTGAAACTTGCTTATTAGTACCAAGGAGAGGTTGAGAAAAACTCTTAGGGTCATCAGCATTACACCATTCCAACTCCTCATCCAATTGGACTAGAGCTTGTGGCGGTGGAGGGACTTGTAGTTGTCCATGACTGATAAATGAAGTTGATGAATTGACATCTACCTTGTTCAAACACTTGTTTATTGGCAGCTTAATTTGTATCATCTAGTTTGTTTACATTTTCTTCTAGTGAATTCATTGATACTTTGATTGATCCAGCCTTTCATGCATGGGCATTCGGTCAGAACACATTTTTGAGAGAAAGCCTCAAGTCTCGCACTTTATTCAACATTACTTGATTCGACTGAGCTATATAGTTGTTCTATTAAGGCAAGATGGTTGTTAGTGAACAATTGATGATAGATGATGGGCATTTGGGTAGGTATATGGCTTCCTTTTGGGAGTCCTTTTTCTTTCAAATTTTTGAAGTTTAGAGGGGAATTTGGAATTATTTTGGAAATTTGAGCTCAGTTAGAAAGCTTAGGCTGTTTTGGATGGGTCAGATGGGTTGGGGTTGGACTTTTTCTTGGGACTGGATAATGTTTTGGGTTGGTTCTGGTTTGGGTTAGATCTTCAAGAAACTTGTGGGGTTAAGGTTATAAATAACCCATAGAGGATTAGGATCTAGTCTTCCTCCTCCGATCAAAGATGTTTAGTTTTTGAATTGCAAACCCTAGATGCCAACCTCTTTGTGCATAAACTAAATGGCAGCTATTTGGGCTAAAATGGGTTGGCAGCGACAATGATTCCGGCAACGAGGAATGTCAAAGTCCCTCCTTACTACCTTTCATTTTGATTATTAGTGATAACATTATTTCTTTTGGGAAAAAAAGTCCCTCCTCACAAATCTATTTTAAGCCAACTCCACAACAATTCACAATCTGTAGCGGCAGACCACAAACAAAGCACAAGAACTTTTCCAGCAAAGAAAAACACTAGTGGTGAAATCAACAAGTTTCTGGTATGCTTGTTGAGGACCCAACGATGACACCTACTGGTGCAAGACTTGGATGAATTTGTTAGTAACAAATCCACACAGTAAGAAGGGTCCAACGATCGGGTTGTATAATGATGGGAGTAGTTGGTTTGATGCTTTGGTTGATTATTGAGAACGAGAAGAAGGGAAGAAAACGAGTAGCAAGAGACTCATGAATTGGATTTTGGCTCTGATTCCAACTGACACGTATGGCCCTATGGGGGAAGGAGAGAAAGAAAAATAAGATAGATTACAAAATCCTTGCAAAGACTAGATTAAGGAAAACAATTCTCCACAAAGAGGAATCAAATCATATTCAGACTCTGATCCAAAAAGTATGGATTACATGATTATTTATTGATTAACGTTCCTATGTAAACAAAAAATACCCTCCTTAAACTCTATCCTGGCATCCTAATCAGGTAAATACTGGGTAATAAATTTTTTATCTTCAATTTTATGCTTATCCAATCCGTATCGCAGGATGTAGTACAAAGACTGATTTCAGAGCTAAGGCAGATGGAGTTTGTTAGTTACTTTAGCTTATGTATTATTGGAAAAATATTAGTTTTTGACTGCAAAGAGCGTATATGATTGCCATTGTGAAAACAAAGAAACAATTATTATTGTTCATAATACGATTATTATTGTCCATAAACCATAATACGATTCATGTGATTTAACTAAACATATGAGATTAACAGACATTTTATCAAATAGAAGATGAGTGCTGGCATGAGTTGTACTCATGTGAAGACCTAAGACCAACTTGCATACATTCAGACGAAAGGGAGTTCCAAATAAAATTTTGCAGGTTATCCCAATCAAGTTAGGCATCTATACTAGGTAATAGATCTACTGATCTAGTACAAAGGCAGATTTCAGAGCTAAGGCAGATGGAGTCTGTTAGTTACTTTAGCTTATATATTATTGGAAAAATATTAGTTTTTAACTGCAAAGAGCATATATGATTGCCATTGTGAAAACAAAGAAACAATTATTATTGTCCATAATACGGTTATTATTCTCCATAAACCATAATACGGTTATTATTCTCCATAAACCATAATACGGTTCACGTGATTGAACTAAACATATGAGATTAATAGACATTTTATCAAATAGAAGATGAGTGCTGGCATGAGTTGTGCTCATGTGAAGACCTAAGACCAACTTGCATACATTCGGACGAAGGGAGTTCCAAATAAAGTTTTTCATGTTATCCCAATCAAGTTAGGCATGCACAATGTCATTGCATCTGTTTGAGTGGGAGTGTTGAAATATGTCCATAGATATATATGACTTGGAAGTTTTTGAGGTTTTATGTCTCTGTATTGCAATCATTATAAATAATTGATTACAAGGAAGGGGGTGATTTTGTTTCGAGCCATATACTTCAACTTTCTTATCCTTCTCGAACATGGACTTGATCCAATTATCCTCCTTGCCCAAAAATTTGAATATGGACTTGACCGTTCTTAGAATTGATGTCATTTAATGGCTCAAAAATACGCCCCAGCTTCTCCATATGATGAACTTCTGAAGCATCTTCAAAACACGCGGTCGGAAGTTGTGATACTGAATTTACTCTTGCTTGAGAGCTAAAGTAATGTAAAAGTAAGGAGCTAGAGGCACCTCGGAATGTGTAATATTATGAATATGACATCCTAATTCATAAAACTGAGTTATGTTTCTCATTTTGGGAGCAGGTATGTGTCACCATATCCAGGTTTCCCTTTGCAGTTTGCAAACATAGATAGTCATTGCTAATTTTTGGCATCATCGAGTGCAACAACCCAGACATAATAATCGAAATTTCTCCCCGGCATTTCTCAAACATAGGACAGCCTCCAGTGCTTCTTTAATCATATCATTCAGATAGCCTATCTTTCCTCTACTATTAATGAACAGCATCATGGGATGTGACCATGCTGGGTAGTTATGTTCAATGATGCAGTTATAATTTGGGGAATAAGGTTTTCATTTGGAGTTCCAAACTTAACCACCACTCCTTTTTGTTGGTATTGGGTGACCTCACTTGCCTCTAACATCTCGGAGCACTCTCTAATGCACCTCAACAAACTTCAAACATAAAGAAATAGGTAAAATGGCTGCAAAGGTCAAAACAAAAAACTAAACAGCAGGAGCTGAAGACATGTACTTCCTGAACCATTGAAGACATAGAACTTCTCAAATATAGTTCCAACAAAAGGCTGCGGCCTTTTTCCCATACTTTGTTGAATTCTATGCAGACAGATAATCAAAGAAAGAAGAAAAGGAGAGACCAAGTATGACTGAAAAAAGAGACTAAGATTAAAATTCTCTTCCTTTTATTCTATTTTTTATAGTTAGTGGAAGACAAACACCCTCTATGGTATATAATTGATTAAGACATATCCCTACATCATCCAGGAGCTTTGTTGGTGACTGTGACTTGCTCCAACCTTACTTTAACTTGTTGAATATCCAATTTGATATGAGCTTTGTTGGCTTCCACGTTAGGATTGGACTAGGTTGGTTGACAATTTTTTGTTGCAGAAATTTTCTCTCTTTTGGAAAGTCTTAATAGAGCCTTAGCTTTTGGACTTTGTCATTTTTCCTATGAAGGCAAAACCTATGTGGTGGTTGGTTAGATGAGAATTGCATTTCTTGGCTCTTGGCGAATTTGCTTTTCAAGAGGCTGAGGTTAGACAGATTTCCATACATGCGAAAGAGCAATCAGATTTCTTGAATAGAAGAGACTCTCCTAGTTGAGGTGTTTAATTGTCTGGATTAGGTCATCCTTAATTTGTGGAGGACGCTTGATTTTTAGTTTGTGAGTAGTCAACATATTGCATGGTTTTTGGGTCTTTTCTTAAGTGATGTGTTTTTTTATCAAGAATATTGTATGTTTACCTCTATGTGATTACCTTCTTATTCTTTTGAAATCTGCACACTTTCATATCTTGTGCATGCTATTTTTTTTTATTTTTCTCAAACTGAAATAAATCTCTCTCTCTCTCTCTCTTTATGTGGTAACTAAATTATTGTATAAACTGTTTGAAGCCAGAACACTAACAAATCTAAAAAGGTCAAGGTTATTATTGCCTTTTTATGCTAAATTGTCACATCTGTTAATTGTTGCTTTTTAGTCCAAAACCATAGAGGGTTATGTTGTGCGCAATTGTACTTTACAGTACTTGGGATAATTCAAAGTTGTTTCTTGCTTATATTTGTTTGTCTATCATTACAAGGCATACGAACTCTATAGTGAAGCAGGGATTCTTGGATTCTGGAAAGGCATCATCCCTACGCTAATCATGGTAAAGCTCTGATTTCTTTCAGCAAATCCATTTTAAATGCAATATGAATCTACTGATATTTAGTAATGATTGCTATTGGTGACATGCCAGGTATGCAATCCATCAATTCAGTTCATGATTTATGAGAGCTCATTAAAGCACCTGAAGGCTAAACGCACTGCTAACAAGCAGGGTTTAAAAAATGCCACTGCTTTGGAGGTAATCCGTTTTTGCTAAGGTAGACTTGGATGGTACATTGTATAACAACTAGTCCATTTTCGGTGTCATCAATTTTCCTCATAGCACTGAAACTCTTATGAAAGCTAGTCAGCTTTGGTGATGTGAGCACTGATATTAAATAAGGTGTTAGAAAGGCAACCTCTCCCTTTATATAAACCACTTTGGACATGCTATGAATACGAGAATTAAATTTTTAATTTTTAGTTGTCAATTACTGTAGTTTTCAAATAAGTGGCCTTGTCAAAAGTGGTCAAGTTTCACCTTTAACTTCAATAATTTCTTGTATGTATAGGTTTTCTTATTAGGGGCCTTGGCAAAACTAGGAGCAACTGTCTCAACTTACCCCTTGTTAGTTGTCAAGGTAAATTTCGCTTTTAGTTCTCTTAGTAATTTTCTGATTGGGTATTTTGACATATGATGCAACAAGATATGTTTATTAAGTGTTCCTTTCTGAGTGCCGGTTAAATATAAGCCTTATTAGCACTAAATGTTCCTTTCTCCTCTAAATATTAAATTTAGCCCTTTCAATTGGTGTATGTAATAATCATTTAAAACTTCTAAGGAGATGATGGAAACAAAATGATGTTGAAAAGGACTTCCATGCTAGGATAATATGCGTAATAGAACTTGTCAGGTTCAAAACTAGAAGAAACCATGGTAGCTATTGTCTTAGCTCCATTGGAAGGCTATTTTGGAGACTCTTGCAATAGCATGGTAGGTTTACTTGTTGATCAAAAGAAGCTATCTACCATGGAGATTAAGATTGAGAAAAAAAAAATCTTAATCGAGTTCGAGGGATCCTTGATTCGTATCACTAAAAGAAACAGATTCAGATCTTCTTCTTGCTCTTTAGCCGTAAGATTGTGCTTTGGCTAAAAGGGACATTTTCTCAAGTAGGAATAGTAGGGAGTTTTTTTTTTCAAGAAGTTTAGAAAAGGGGGGGGGGGGAGTAGTTTGTATTTGTGTGGCAATAGAACCAAGCTGTTTTGGAAATTGTCAAAATTTCCAAGATGATGAATAACGCAAGAATGAGTATTATTATAGCTAAGGGTTTTGTGATTGTTCAGTGTCACATTTGTAACTTGCTGAAGAAACTATTTTCTTTTTTTAGGCGATAAATGAAAATTCCTCAATCTTAAGAACATAGTTGATACGTTTGGTTTAATCTCTAGTCTTAGAGTTAACATGGAGAAAAGTCTAATAGTTAGAATTAATTCCACTCAGGACAAGTTAGATAGGCTGGCAGTGACTTTGGGGTTTTAGGTTGGGGGGATGGCCTTTGAAATATTTAAGTCATCCTCTAGGTTGGAACCCTTTGGTTTTCTTTTTGGGATCCTATCATTCAGAAAGTTGGAAAAGGTTAAATGGTTGGAATAAAGGTTTCATTTTTAAGGGAAAAAATTAACTTTAATTCAATCTGTGTTGGCTACCATTCTCATTTATTTTTTGCCCCTCTTTAAGATGGGTGAGGTGGTGGCTAAGAGAATTGAGAGGATGATGAGAGATTTTTTGTGGGAAGGAAAGGGAGAGGGTAAACAGGATCATTTGGTAAGCTTGGAGGTTGTTTCTAGGCCAAAAACAAAAAGTGGACTTTCGGTGGGATATGTGATGGCAAGAAACATGGCTTTGGCCAAAGAATGGCTTTTGGAGATTTTCTTTATACCAAAATTCATTATGAAACTTAATTATTAAGAGTAAATAGGGATTGCATGCTAATGAGGTTGATAAGGGTAACAATTGGAAGCCCTTGGAAATTTATTTTTCAAGGAATACTTTTCTCAAAATGTTAGGCTCATTGTGGGTAATGGGGTGAGAATTATGTTTTGGAAGGTAGGTGGGTTAAGGAGTCTTTGTTTTGCTGTTTATTCCCTCATTTATTTTGACTCTCTTATTGTCATGGTCATAGTATTGCTTCTTTGGTTGGGTTGCTTCCCATCCAATATCTTGAGATTTTTTTTTGTAGAAATCTTATGATAGAGAGCCTTCTGAATTGATGGTGCTTCTTTCTATGCTCGAGTTTGTCACTTTGGATGTTAATTCGTTGGATAAAAGGTGTTGGGTTGATGACCCTTTGGGTTCTTTCTCATGTAACTCTTTCTTTGAATTTTTGATTGATAATCCTTCCCTCGACGATGTGACGGCACTCAACAAGAATCTCCTCAAGTCGGCTTCTATTGCTATTTGTCAGAAATAGAATTCGAAAGACGGGAGAAAGGAGCTTGACAAAGAGTTCCTTTTATCCTGCGGAAACACATATAGATATAGATGGATTCCACTTTTTGGACGGCCAAAGGCGAGCCAAGAAGCTATCCACTCGAAGACAAAATAGAAATCTCCAAGCTCCTCATAGCCAAAAGTGTCTTTAAAAGTTCAAGTTTGTAGATGGATGATTGATCATGGTAAGATCAATACAAATGATTGGCTTCAATGGTGGAGGTCTAATACTTATCTTTGCCCGCAATGTTCTATGTTTGTAATGAGAATAGAAAGAGTGTGGATCATCTATTTTTATATTGTTTTGTGGTGCTATCGTTATAGAATAGACTAGTTGACTTGGTTGGGATTTGTTGGTTGGCGTTGAGAACTGTTTCATCTTTGTTGTGCTTGGACTACTTTAAAGGTTTAGGTGGAGGAGGGAGGGGTGATACTCTTTGACAATATTCTTTCTTAGCCATGTTGTGGGCTATTTGGTTAGAAAGAAATTTAAGGATTTTTTAAGACAAGGAAGTGGTGGAAAAAATGTGGAATCATATGTACTTCTTGGCATCTTTTTGGACTTTGTAACTATAGAGTTTGAGAATATTCCTCTACTTTTGTATCACAATGAGTTGGAAATCTTCTTGTGGTTATTAGGATGGCTGATGATGTAATTAGTTATGTTTTTTTTTTTTTTTGTTCTTTGCATGTTTTGGAATGGACCAATCCTAACGGAATTTCGATGGAGTCTCCTTTGTACGTGGAGTTTCACCCAAAATACAACCTAAGTCAACAATAATTCCTATTGACCTTCCAAGGTCTAACATACACATCTAATACATTCCATGCATTAGACAACAATAATAATTTCAAATGTAAACCATTCATTAAAACCAAAAGAAGAGTTTACATTAAGTCCCCATATACCAGCCTTTACAAAAATTATACAATGTTGTATAATTCAAAATACTACAAGGCTATCAATTTTACAATTGCGACCTAAAATCTGTACGTCCAACAAAAGAGCCCAAGCTCTAACTCCATCATAAAAGTGGACCCATGTGAGGGCGATCTGCAGAAGCGTGGCATATACATAATGAGTAACATAGAAGAATGTCACTAAACATGTCAAGCCGTGAATAACGTTTTATGAATAAATGTCCAACTTCGAACCCACTCCTAGGTCCCATGCATAACACATGATGTAATGTCATGTCATGAACCGGACAATTCCAAGCTCGCCCCATTGAGCTATACACACCCAATGACCTTTCATTTATTATCTTATCTTTTTGGGATAGGTAATTTTAATTCTTAGACTTCCATCAACGGGTTACCAAATCGACACGACATTTTGAGGACATATCGCTCCTGGTTTCTACATACATCAACACTTTTATGGCTCGTTACGCCACTAGCCAGTGTGTGACCGACAAAATCGGGTCTTGCACCCGAGGGAAGATCTATCTTTTCTTGCTATATCCCCACACATTTTCATGCAATATCCAATGAGACTCAATCGGACCTTGGTCCAATCTTCCCGTGCTTCGCCCATCAACTCACTTATGTGGTGATTGATTAAATCCATAGACAACACTCATAACCATGCCAAATGTCTCGTGGATGTGATATTTAACCTGTGCACGTGCAATGTATGTACGATTGCATTTCAATTGAAAACACAATGTCACTTATAGCATTAATGCATATAAGAGCATTCTAACATATCACCTAACACATATCATATATATTGATTAACTCAAATAACATGCTTGAATACATTTAACCATTTTATCAAACATATAGGGTACGTAATTGTAAACACTTAGCATACCCATCAATATCCACATATGAAACATGTTCAACAATCCAATTCAAGTAGGAATTAGACAACATGCTCACCGGTTCCACTTAATTCACTAGTTACACTAGTTATAAGTTAATCATGTGGTTAACATAAATTTATTCAAACACATCTCATATGCAACCCTAGGTTGAGAGAAAATCTAAATAGAAGGGAACCCCCACCTCATGTAGCATGAATAAGGAAGAGAAGTGCTTTGGACTGCCCAAAACAAACCTCTACAAATCCTCCTTAAGCGCTAGTCCCAACCCTTGATTTCCGAAATTTGTAGAAAATGGGCGAAATTGGCGTTGACTCGTAGTCCTCATCTAGTAGAGCAACTTTTGTTCTTGGTGTTTGATGATCCAACGGTCGGATCTTGCAATTATTAGAGTTGACTCTACTAATATCCCATTGTACAGTCCACTGGGGCCTGCAATGCCAAAAGTGAGAGAAACTCAATCTGTCTCTATTCTTTTTTCGCATGTTGTGTGTTGAATGGGGACGGAAAAAAAAAGGGTCCTATCACTTGTTTCAACCTGATACAATAAGCTCATGAGTTTGGTTTTACTTCACCACGTTGCATTGCCATCGTGAGGCACCTCACATGTAGGGCACGACTGACTAGTGTGCTCGACATGCCCACCCACAGGTGCTGCAAGTGCAAAGCTGACAAGGCCAACATACCATTTGTTGTAATCATGTTTGCCAACAATACCATCACAAAAAATTACATGCTCCGACACCCACCGAGTGGTGTGGCTATTGCTTAGGCACATTTTGCTTCAAGGCATTGCCGACTGGTGTGCTAGGCATACTGGCCCACATGCACCTCCTCCTGCTGCCCCAAGGCACAACCCAAATGACCTTGAGGAATCATTATGGGGTTTTCCACAAGCAACACACTGTTATAATGGCCAGACCTTCCTCTGCGGTGCCTGTATTTGCATTTTCCATGGGCCCAAAATACTAAGGTTAAGGGGGTCTTGAATGGTTTGAAGCAATGTTGATCAGTATGTTTGAAATTTCATCAAACTCATGCATAAGTGACGGCTATATTCAGAGTTGGGCAGTGCCTGTGTCGCATAAAAATTGTACATGAACCGGAATAGTGAAAAAAACATTTTGATTTCAGAGACTTACTTGTTCGTGGACTTTGAGATAAGGTTCTTTCAAGAGTAAAATATTTTCTTGAAATTACATCTAAGTAGGCAAGTTCATAAGGTACCTCAATTCTCAAGTTTACAGGTTGGGTGAAGCCAAGGAAGAGTATTTTGCTGGCAAATACCGAAGGTTGGTATTGAAAAGCTTGTTTGCTCATCTCACAGAGGATGGTAGTTGACATTACTTATGCAGTTGGTGCACTCAGCTAGTTTACACTTGACACATGCTCTTACAGCTTCCTGGTTTGAGGCAATAATTGTGTTGCTTGCTACATAGCCTCGTCAACATAGAATCAGAGCAATTCAAACAGGGAGAGATCTCTGAAGGGAAAAAAAACTTCGGGTGAGTTGGATGGAGTTGGCTGGATATAGGATCCCTCCTTGTCAAACAATGATTGAACAGGATAGGCAAGAGCGTTCTCCTTTTATTTATGAATTCATCTTGAGGAAGATCAAAGTCTAGATCCTACCCCTTCAGCGGTAGGCCAAAATGTGGCTCATATTAGGGGACTTCTTGTTTCAATATTGGACCTGACATGGTTCCCCTTACCAATGACCCTTTTCTTTTCCTTGATTCACATAAGCAAACTTACCCTCCTTCGTTTCTTCAATCCATTTCAAGTATTCTTATGCTAGTTGACTTGAAATTGTTGTCTATCTATATCTTTCAATCAGTATCCAGGGCATCACTGAGAATTTACAGTGTCAGTTTGAATCATAAGGTGATAAAAAAAGGACTTTAATTTTTTTTTTCCTTTTTTTTGGGGTAACTCCGTCTTTCTACATAATTCCTTTTCTTTTTTGATGCTTATTTTCTCCTTTATATTTGAATATATTACGGCTATCAATCGGATTTCTGTTTGGAGTTGTAACACAACATCATCCTTGGTATTCTAGTTATACTTTGTTGTCTCCATATATGATGATAAAACAGAAATCTAAGTGAAACATGACTCTTTTCCCAAAAAATGAACTATTGATTGGTGATCACTGCATTACTAATTAATACTGGGGGAATATTTTCAAAACTGAAACATAACTATTAATTCATAAGATAGGGAAGAAAGAAGACAGCATAAACAAAAACTTGTGGAATCTCATAATTTGAGAGTCATTCCTCCATATCTGGACAAAATCGTAAACAACAGCAACAGTGCTGCTCACAATAGCTTGCAACAGTGGATGCATGTGCACATTCCCTGCCCTTAGCTGCTCGCATAGACCATGAGTTAACATGTTTTGCTACCATATAACGAGTGTGTGACTTGCCTGTTGATGTTCAGGGGTGCTAGACAGTGTAGACGCCCAAACTGCATGGCAATGTAGGGTGGGAACTGGGAACTTAGCTACTTGGCTGCCCCATTTTAGGTCTATTGTGGGTTAACGTGTGTTATTGGGTTTCATAGGTACTTTTAGTTGGTCTATATAGATCTAGATTTGGAATCTAATATCTTGTAGATTTTATAAAAATGGAACACCAAGTTTTTTCCCTACTAAATCGAGTTACTACTTGGATTGCATAATTTAAGCTGTAATTTATGCAATTCATCATCATTAAATTCAGTCTTGTTTATGGTACAATACTGATTATCATATTTTACCAATGTATGTTCATTTATAAGCATTCTCTTTCAAACTTTTCTTCTAATTTTATCCTCCTGGGTAACAATGCAGTCAAGGCTTCAAGCAAAGCAAGAAATTGGTCAAAACATCTCCTTAAGATATTCAGGTCTGCTGTCAGATATTTTCAGACACCGTCATTTTCATTTTTGTAAAATTTTCATTAAAGATCATATCAGTGTTTTTGCATCTGCTGTATTCAGGTTGTGGGTAATTTTGTTAGCTGCTATTGAAAAATTGTAGTCTGTGTACCTGAAAATAATGAAAACATTCATAACAAAAGAGGTGATGAAAAGAAACAAGAGAAAATATTATTGCAGCTTCATAAGTCTATTACAACATAATAGTGAAAGATGCAAATAGAAACCCTTTTGTAGTAGGGCAAAACAATACTAGAAAAGGACTAGACTACCCTTAATATTAAATATACTACACTACTCTAATACCCCCTCTTAAAATCATGATGTGGTAATTGAAAATATTAAGAGAAGAAAATGAAAACGCACTATGGTGTGTGAGATTTCGTAAAGAAATCTTCTGACAGCGTAGTAGAAGGTAGGAAAGGAAAAGAAACTATGTCAAGTTGATGGCGCACAAAGTTGTAATCGACCTCAATGTGCTTGGTGCGCTCATAGAAGATCGAGTTGTAAGTAATTTGAATAGTACTAGTGTTGTCATAATACATAGGGGTAGCAGTAGGTAAGAATATGCCAAGATCAACAAGTAGTCATTGTAACCATACTATCTCAGCTATGGTAGATGTCATAGCACGGTGCTCAACTTCAGCAGAAGAACAAGCAATTACCGTTAAGGTTTAGCTTATCGATCGAGTCTGAGATGACTCGACCACTACTAATACGATAACGATATACGATACACAAATATCACGAGCTGCATCTGTATCGGCGGTAACTCGGTCATGACTCAGATATATTGGCTTAACTCAGAATCAACTCGGTGTGACTCGGACGATTCATATCATAATCGGTCTGACACAATGAAATCTTATACAAAATTTCCAAAGTCGGACAAACTAAGAAAATCTTCAATAAACGGAAGAAATATTGTAAAGATATGCAAGACATAGCTTAGAATCAAATACAAATGGCCCATCTTCTTCTTCGCTGTGAAGTGCGAACCAAAGGCGAGTAGGCAACGAAAGCAAAACCCAACCCTAACCTCCTTTATAGCTATCACTGGTGCCTTCGTCGACTCGATTCCAGTCACATATTCTCTCTCTTTTTCTCTCTCCAATGACTGAGTGGACGAAGTATCTTCTAGACGCAAATGGAGTCTTTTGAGACTCTTTGGTCTTTATTGCCAGTGGCCTAATTAATAGCCCTAAGGCTTCTTTTGGTTTTTTACTTGTTTACCCTCTGTTATATTTTTAACTTGTAATTAATTTATACTTTGTGGGTAATTTACTTTTAAGTACACTTTTGCCTAAGTTTAATTTGAATTTACTCTTCGATATACCATGAGAATTGAGATATATAAATTTTTTTTTTGATATGATATTTAAACCTACATATTAAAATTACAGTTATCCACATTCAAATCATTAATTTATACATATATATGTACATTTGATGTATCAAATAATCTATTAATTAGTTTCTAATTTGAATACAAATAATGATAAATATTTTTAGTAACGTCCTTCTATTTTTTTGTTTTTTTAGGAGATAAGAGAATCACCAAGAAAGAGACATAAAACAGTGGTAGATTTGCAATCCATAGCATCGTCAGCCCAATCTGCATCAGAGTAAGCCCTAAGCTCCATAAAAGATGAGGAGAGAAGTAATAGACTGATGCAAAGTACCTTGAAGATACTGAAGAAAGCGTAGAACAACCCAATGAACAGTTGTATGTGAGCCAACAAACTGGCTCACAATGTGAATAACATAAGAGATATCCAGAAGATATTCCAAACTCCCAACAATGGTTCCATATAGGGTAGGGTCAAGCAAGAGAGTGTCATCAGTAGAAGAATAACGAACACTGAGCTCCACGTATGTCTCAACTATCCGATAATCTGATAAGCGAGCTCGTTGAATAACATTCGAGGCATACTTAGACTGAGAAAGAAGATAACATTTGGGAGAGGAAAACAACCTCAATCCCCAAAAAATACCGAAGTTATCTCAAATCTTTCACATCTATCTGAGACAAGTTTTATTGACGAATGGTAGCCACTGCAATCACAGTACGAATAGTGATCATCTTGGCAATTGGAGCAAAAGTTTCATCATATTATAGACCATAATCTTGAGCTAATCCCTTGGCTACAAGGCGAGCTTTATATCTTTCCACTGAGTTATCAGATTTGGTTTTGATTTTATAAATTCACTTACAACCCATGGTGTGTTTGCCTTGAGGTAAAGACACCAACTCCCAAGCTCGGGTCTTATGTAGGGTAAATAGCTCCTCATCTATAGTTTGTTGCCAAAGAAGATCAAGTATAGCCTCCTTATAGGTGGGAGGTTCAAAGAAAGAATGAATAGAAGTTAGAAATGAGCAAAAATCAGAAGAATAACAAGAGTTGGAGAAACCAAACTTATCAAAACACTTCCGATACCGCTAAGAATAATGAGGAAAAGGATCCACAATTTGAGAACCTGATTGAGTGATCAAAGGTGAAGAGGGAGGCACCACATCTTTAGAAGTGACAATAAGAATCCTACGAATATAAGTATGCACAGTAAGATGACGAGTACGGTCAACTCATAAGAAGAAGAAAAGGATGACAAGTCAAACGCAGTAATATCATCAATATATGTTTTAATGGGAACAACAGCGGGAAAGGGATCAATATAAATGAGATCAGATTTATGTGGAGATGAGGAGCGCGATAGACTCGAAAAGAAATGAATATGTTCCATAAAGACAACATGACGAGAAACATGTCTATAATATGATCATAGCAACGATACCTTTTTTTACGGTACGAAGAACACTAGAAAACAAGACAAAGCAAGTACAACCATACACACGTAAGGAGAAATAATTGGGTGGTTTACCATAATTTTTTGAATGAAGAGATACCCGAAGTGAGAATGGTAAGAATGCAATTGATTAAATCAACAGTAAGGACTGTTTCTCCCCAAAAGGAGTTAGGGACATTTGTTAACAACAAAAGAGAGCAAGTTGTCTCTATAATATCACGGTCATAGTTGTTAGTATCGTATGATACGCGATACATATCGTAAGATACGTTTTGATACAGGCCTAAAACGATATGAATCGTAGTTATGTATCATTTTTGCGTTAGATTATCTGACACACGATATGTTTTTACGATATGATCAATACGTGTAAATTTTTTTATTTTTTGTTTAAAGGAACGATTTCGTTTTGTGATTAGAGACTGATTTTTTTATCCCTATAATCACTGAACAGAGAACCACTAAACAGAGAGAAGAGAGAGAGGGGCTAGGGTTTACAAAAAAATTAAAATACCTGTGTCTCACGATCACAACTTTGAAGTCTTTGACGACGATCATAGCAGCAGCAGCCATCGAAGTATTTAGTCTTGTGAGGATAGCACCCTTCGACGACGATCGCAGCAGCAGCAACAACAGCCATCGAAGAAGCAACAGCCTTCGACGACGATCGCAGCAGCAGCCATCGACGATTGCTCTCTCTGTGCCTATCGATCGCTTTCGCGATCTTCCCTCTCTCTCGTATTTTTTTTTTCAGAGGACTCAGTCAGTTGTTTTAAAATAGAAAAAATTACATTTAAACCCCTTGAGATTTGTTACCTAATTAATTAGACCCTTAACATTTGAAATATTATACACAGACCCCTTAAAATTTATATATCCGTTAATAAATTACATCTAAATACCCTAAAGTTTGTAAACATATATTTTGTTATTATTTATTTAAAATTACACCGTATCTTACGATACACGATACAATACACTATTTTTAAAAAACGATACGCCTTCCGATACACGATTTGATAACTATGATCACGGTTTTTTCAGTCAACAACACCATTCTGCTCGGGTGTGTCAGATAACAAGGATCGATAAATAGTACCATTAGATTGTAACAAATCACGAAAAGAAGTAAATGTGTATTCATCTCTTTGATCACATCAAAAGTATTTAATAACAAATTAATATTGAGGGTGTACTATAGCATGAAAAACAGTAAATACGGAAAAGAACGCAAATCGACGTTTCATCAAGTAATCCAACAATACCTAGTATGGTCATCAATAAAAGAGATTTAATATATGGACCCTCCTTGTATAGGAATAGGAGGGAGTCCCCATATATCATAGTGAACAAGATCAAATGGTACAAGAGAGCTAGTAAAACTTTTATTAAAAGGTAATGCAGTAAACTTTGCTAACATGTATCCACTACAATTAAAAATGTCATGACACTCTAAATTTCCCAAATTACCGGTAGAAGCCAAAAATTTCAAACATGAACGGAAAATATGACCAAGGCAAGAATGCCACAAATAAAAACTAGATAAATCAACAGTGGAAGCAACAACATTTGGATCATGTAGCTCTTCCAACACATACAACTCTCTTTTTTTACGACCTGTCCCAATTAGTTTCTCGAACCGTGAATTTTATCACAACGCAGCTAGAAGAAGAAAAGTGAACTGAAAATTCAAAATTAAAAAATTGATTATTTGGAATAAAATTTAGAGTAAGCTGAGGGATATAATAGACATTTAGAAGCGTGACTTGAGGAGAAAGAATAGTCCCAACACCAATCAATGTCATTTGAGTACCATTAACTGCATGTACTGATGAGCCCAGATTTTATTGGGCCAAACCCAATCTAAATAAACCAAAAAAGCCCAAAGAAAAGTCCAATTAGAGTTGGATCAACCCAGGAACTCAAGTCATGGGAGACGTTTGTAAATCAATAAGGAGTCACTGGAGATGGTCATAAATCATTACGGAGTTTTAAGACATCAAGAAAAGCCTAAGTTCAAGGAGATACTTCAAGGGGGCGCCGCCCAAGGGACGCCCCAAGAGGGCACTGCCCAGTTGGTCTTTCTGCCTCTCCTTCGCCCTCTTCACCTTAGTACTCCAATCCAAGTCCAAGCCACCCAACTCAAGACAAGTCCGTCCGAGCTCAAAACGAGGATCAAGTCCAATTCAGCTAAAAGTCTTCCTCCGAAGGAATAGGAGCACGAGGGAGAGAACATCGAGATAGACGCAGAGATCTTCTACCATAACTACACTTACCAAAATAGTAGAAGTCTTCTCCTTGACGTCACAGCCTCACCGCCTTACCCTAGTTATATAATGTAAGTCCTCTCAACATTGAGGCCACACCTCCGAGACCTCTATACATACCTTTATACACACTGCTCTCTCTCTCTCTGAAAAAGCACTGTAACTCTCCGGTGTAAACCCTCCGGCGATCATTATTCATTAATAAAAGACCCAAGCCACCGTTGTCATTCCAGAAAGTGGACGTAATTCATCCGGACCGAACCACTATAAATTCTTGTGTTGATCTATTATTTACTATTTTACTCTTGGTTGCCATTGATTGTTTGTTAATTGCTCATTAATCACACTCGTTTACATACTTGACTGTTGATCTTGCACGGAGACAATTTTGTGCATCATCATTTACAGATACAAATGGAGGAAAAAAAAATAGATGCAAATAAAGAAGAGTCACCGGTCATGTGAAGTGTAACACCTGAGTTAAAGATCTAAGTAGTTCAAGGTATACCTGAAGAAACTGTAGTGAACAAAACCTATTGAAGAAGAGACGAGCATTGGGAATCTGGAATCCACTAGCCATAATTGTAACAGAAGAAATCCAAAGCCATCAAATAGTCAAAGGCCAACTGCAGAAAACTATCCAGTCAGAAAAGAAATAACCTAAACAGTCCACTAAGCACAGACAACCTACAACTAATAGCCAAAAGGAACAACAACCCAAATAGCTCAAAGCAAACCCCAACAAACAGTCCAAAGGAAGGCTCAGCACAATAAGCCCAGCAATTGGAGTATCACTTCACAGTCCGATACTAGTAAAAGAGAGGTTGGAAGCAAAGGTGAAGCCCAACCCAATAAACCAAACAAAGTCCAAAGAATTAACGCCCACAGTAGAACAAGTGGCAAAACAAACAGCCCAAAAGCTGAACTAACAAGCAATCCAAAAAAACCCAACAAGCAAATAACTCAAAAGCCCAAACCAAAGAATCAGCAGATTAGGGCTTTAACCAAAACAATTGTTGATTCATAGTATACATAGCATCAAATCAGCATTCCAGCAACTACACAGGCCAAACATCACAACTCACGAGAGCCCAGAAGATCAAAGGCCTAACCAGAAGAACCACAGGTCAACCCAGCCCAAACGTCACTAGTCCAGTCCAGCAGAACAGAACAATTTCTTCTTCGAGACCCATCAACAATCAGTGAATAGGACAAACCAGCAGAGAGGAGGATCAATTTGAGGAAGATTACAACAAAAATCAACCAGCAGAAATTGCAAGGAATTAAACCAGAACATTAATTCAAAAGCCCAACAGCCACAAGATTTACGAGAGAGTCTACGTGGATAAAGTTATTTTTGTTATTATTCATCTGACATAAAATTGATTACCTATTTTTTTCAGAAAATTAGAAAAAGAAAAATAATCGATTGCTACTCCTGTAAAAGGCAAAGAGATGTCATTATTTAATTATGGTTTCCAAAGTGGTAATTGTGTTCTTTGCAACGCAGGTACTCTGGATGCAATAATTAAGATGATCCATTATGAAGGATTGTCCAGCTTCTACAAAGGGATGAGCACCAAGATAGTACAAAGTGTCTTTGCAGCCTCTGTGCTTTTCATGGTCAAGGAGGAGCTTGTCAAGGCTTATGCATTATTAGTAGACAAAAGCCAGAAATTCCTATTGAATCTGGTGAAGTGATGACTTTACCCATTATGAAGAATAAATCTGGCAAGCTATTCTTGTAGTCTTATTCATTCGTCTTTATGAAAAATACTGTTGTATCTCTGTTGTATGTTGATCCATGCTCAACATCAACTTATTGCAAAATAAAACGGAGGAGCCAAATTTAAAGGAATATGATAAGAATCTTAGTAAGTGTCTTGAGACCCACCTTTGAATAATAGTGGTTCAGTTGTTCTCCCTTCAAGCAGTTTATACCTGGATTGCAATTTGAGATTCAGCAGATCTGGTGTGGAATTGCTAGCATTTTACCAGTAATGTAACCTATTGTCCATGTGATAAAAGCCTCTACTTACGTCCTTGCCATACTAGGTATCGTTTGTCTTACCTCTTGCTTTCAGCTATCTTGTGGTTGTTTTTCACTTGTTTAAGAGTTTTATCTTTCTTAAGTGGAAACAATTGACTAATGTTTCAGCTAATCCCAGGATGAGGACATATCAAGGGCTCTCATCTTATGTGCGAAAGAGTTGATAAAGGTGGTCGGATATGCAAGGCAATTGATAATGGTTACTGCATAGTCATTCAAACAGTAGAAAAAGCAGGTTGGTTCAGGTAATGGGAGCATGACTGAAGATTTTTTGTTACACCAAAGTGGACTAGCTTGTCCAAATAGCATCAATGATGTATGGTCATTTTGTTATACAACTAGTTCTTTGTGAACCGTTAATAATTTTCTTTTGGGGCAGTAGTTGGTGTTTGAATTCCAGCTTCATATTTAGCAAGTTGAAGAATCATCGCAGCTCTATATTAATCCGACAGATATCAAAGACCAAAATTCAAGGGTGGTGATTACGGAGGCTCGTGCTACAGTATATCAATGCATGGAATTGCTCTGTGATCTTCTGTAGGACAAGGTTTTAGCTATTGAGATGGAGTGAAGACTCTATATTCCTTGTTTTGAAGTAAATCGGATTAGAAGATTAAAAACAAGGCAAAAAAAGAGAGCTACTCAGTTATTTTGAAATTGCAATTCTATTCATATCACAAGTTCGGAAGAGATTTTGATATTTTTGGGTAAATGTTTTTTTGATGAGAAACTGCCTATCTTATTAATGAACTGACAATACAAATGAAAGGTTAAGGTTGGACTTCTACTTACCGAAAAAAAAAGGTTGGACCTCTTGTCCAACGTAAAAAGTGGACAAAGAAAAAACAAACAATAGTACATCGAGCTTAAGCTTGATCTGGTAATTTGTAAGTCACACCCAGAGAGAGAGAGAGAGAGAGAGAGAGAGAGAACCAAAGTATCCATATGGTAAGAAAAATTTCACAATTCCACAATGTGAATTTTTTTTTAGTAATATTATTTGGACTTAAAAATTTAACATTAATTGTTGACTTAATGATATGGTTTCATTAAAATTATTAGATTAACACCAAATTTTAATGTTTAATAGAACTTATAGTTAATTCAAAAATCATAATGAATTAAATCAGTAAATTTGATTAATAAATTAGATTTTAATAACATTATTTTATTATTATTATTATTATTATTATTATTATTTCCAAAGCCCTTGAAATCTACGATAATAATGGCTAAAAAAGGACCGAAGACTACCCTACCACAACCTCCAATTATGTAATGTCGCAACACAGAATTAGATGATCAACTAGCTTGTTAGCACATTTGCCCATAACACTCCAACTTGGTGAAAGAACAATATGATGTCTTCTCCTTCGGAGCATATTTAAAGCGAGAAGGTGTAGGATTAATTGGAATGTGTGTAGGATGTTACAAACAAAATGTGAGGGCTTTTATAGTTGAGTAATGCTACATATCCCAAATTTGTATCCAAAAAGTGCATCCCAAATCAATAGGAACCGTTGGATGAGTGGGTCCCAATGAAAAAAGTTGGTAGGACCCACTCATCCAACGGTTCCCATTGATTTGTGATGCACTTTTGGGATACAAATTTGGGATATGTAGCATTGCTCTTTATAATTTAAAGTACGGATCAATTTTTAGGGGAGAATACTACCCTAATAAAAAAAATGGTACTATACCGTTATGTCTAATTTTTTGGAATTCTTTGTGATGATGCACAAATTGATTTTGTACACCACCTATCAAGTAATTAATGCAGATAATAAAATAGAGAGAGAAAATTCAACACAATCAACACACAATTTAAGTGGTTCGGTTAAGGTGACCTACTTCATTATAAAAAGCTAGGATAGCCTGAATGTTTTATTGTTGTAGGAATGTAAGGAGATCAGGTGAGAGCAATGAAAGCTCAGGTGCGATACAAGATGTGAGAGATATGAGAGTGATGTCAGATGTGATCCCTTGTGTGAGATGTCCCTCATGTGTAGGTGGAGCTTACATTTTATAGTCATCTCCTAACAAATTGAGACAACTTATCAATAACTAAAAGGCTAATTTGATGGAAGTAGCGTCATCTTTGCAACAGATGAGGTTGTTGTAAGGCTTTCCACAACACCAGGCCTTAGGATGGCGTGGTTGACTTCCTTCCTCCTTAATCCAGGGTAGTGTGGATGAAGCTCTTAGGATGGCGTTGCCTACTCCTTGATGACGTGGCTCTTGGAGCCTTGTTGAGCTTAACTAGGTGTAGATCTTTTTTGGGCTGGACTCATTGAGTTTCGTGTAGGTGGATCCTTTATTCAAGTTGGGCCCACAACTTGATTTGGGTATTGGGTCGGGCCCATCATTTGTCCCCCAATGTCCCGAGTCCAATAAAACTTGGAGAAGAGGGCATTTAGCTGAATTTGGACTCTGGCTGACAAAGACTCCTTTTGACTGATGTGATGGGCCCCCCAATGTTTCGAGTCCAATAAAACTTGGAGAAGATGACATTTAGCTAAATTTGGACTCTGGCTGACGAAGACTCATTTTGACTGATGACTTCTTTTCCTTCTTGATACGGTTCTTTCCCATAAGACGTTTCTTATTGCGAAAACTCCACCCCATTCCATCATTGATTAGGATTTAAAAAACTCTAGGCTATAAATTGGGGGTCTTTCCCTTTCTTTCCATTCCATTTATCCTTGAAAGGATTAGATTGAAGAGTGATGGAGGGTAGAGGTGGTGTGAGTGAAATAGACACGAGCAAGGCAGGCATGGGCCCCATAGCAATCGCAGTCACAGTGGCAGCGGGCGTGGATGCTAAGGTGGCAGCGACAATAGGCGCCACGGGAGACGGGAACATAGCGATTGTAGGCGCAGACATCTTGAGAGCAGCGGACGTTAGGGCTGGCACAGGTTTGTAAGGGTGTCTGGAATGTGGACGCAAGCAGGGGTGCAAGAGCTGACTTAGACACGATCGTGGGCATTAGGGGCGTCGTGGTTAACATTGGCACATGGGCAGGTGCAAGTACAGGAGCAAGCATAAGTGCTGGACACCAAGATGGGGCGCTAGGAGCAAGACATCTAGAAGGGACACCAGGAGGGGGCGCCAAGAGCTGGGCGCTAGGAGGGGCGATATGAGCAAAACACCTAGAAGGGGGACCCAAGAGGCTGGGTGCCAGGAGCAAGTTTCAGATCCTTAGTGTTGGGAGCGTAGATAGGCCTTGTGTGCACTAGGTGTTAAGAGCGGGAACGTTGTGGCAACCAGGCGACGGTGCTGAATGGCCGCAAAAAGGATGAGGCTCGATTGTTGACATTCAATCTAATGTAATCCTGCGGGTTACCGATAGCTTGAGTTTCAAGAGCGTTCATAGAGATGTCAAAAATAATGTTACTCCAACATCAAAATATTCATCATGATTACCTAGAGAGAGAGGCAGAACATCGGGCTGTAGAGAAATAGAGGTTACTTACGTGAGAGCAAAGACATAGTTTGAGGGTCGCTCGTGAGAGAGTTACACCTCTTTAGAATGAAATTTTGGCGACCTGTGAAAGAGTTGCTAAGCCGGAGATAGTCTGATTGTGAGATTGCTCGCATGAGAGCAAAGGTAGAATTTGAGGGTTGCTCATGAGAGAGCTGCACCTCTTGAGACCGAGCTTTTTACGACCCGTGAGAGAGTCGCTAAACTGAAATTAGGCTGCCTGAACTGAGTAGAGATAGACCAAATTTTTGGCGACCCGAGAGAGAATCGCTAAGTTGGAGACATAGGTTGTCTGCTTGAGAACAAAGCAGAGATAGACTTAGCTTTCGGCGACCCGCAAGAGAGCCGCTAAATTGGAGACATAGGCTGCCTACTTGAGAGCAGAGCAGAGATAGGCCAAGTTTTTGGCCACTCGCGAGAGAGTCGCTAAGTTGGAAACATAGACTGCCTGCTTGAAAGTAGAGTAGAGATGGATCAAGCTTTTGGCGACCCGCGAGAGAGCTGCTAAGTTGAAGACATAAGCTACATGTTTGAGAGCAGAGTAGAGATAGACTAAGCTTTTGGTGACTTGCGATAGGATTCACCTTGCCTGGACCTAGTGATGTCCTCAGTATTCATATATTTTTAAGCTTTGGCAATAGTTTTGACATGCTCCTTGGTGGGTGATTCATCATTGAGAAGAGAAAGCTAGATAAGCGTAGGCCTCCCAAGAAAGCGATTTAGAGGAACTCCTCGTTGAAAAAAGTGAGGTAACCCCTCGTCTCGGTTCTATTTTATGCTGAGTAGATGAGGGACAAGCTTCTAGTAGCGGCGTCCACTAATGAAATATGCCACAAAAGATCTGCTTAGTTCGGCGAAATAGCCTATAGAGGTCGGGGTGAGCTTGGCGAACCACTATCAGGGCAGATCCCTTTAGGGTAGTTGGGAAGGCTCTGCACATGATTTCGTCAGGAACATTGTACAGCTGCATCAAAAACTTAAAGGTATCGAGGTGATCCAGTGGGTCTTTTGTGCCATCAAACGCTTCCACCGATGGTATTCTGAATTTATGGGGAAATGGATAATTTGCCACATCAGCTACGAAAGGCATGTCAATGCGTCTTACGCGGTACTCAACAATTTATGGTTCTTGCACCTTCATGGCGTTGAAGACGTCACCCAGTTGATTTTATACTTACTTGATTTTCTCGTCCCAATGATTGGGGACTCCTTTGGATGAGTCATGGAAGTGGCTCCCATAGTCCACACTTTGATTTCCCCCCTCATCCTAATGGAAATGAGGTTCTCCAACATGGAAAATGGGAGCTAGAAGAGGTGGAGGAGTTGCTTCATGGTGTTGATAAGGGTCTCCCCTAAAGGAGGCTCCCAATAGGGGACCTCCTTGGCGCCTTGGGCAAGGAGCTCCCTTAACTTGATGTTCCCCCGACTGCGCACCTCCTTGTCCAGCAAGCATCAATTGCAGGATCTGCTGATTCTGGGTTACTAGTTGCTGCATCGTTTCCAGTATCTACTGCTGGCTGGGAAACTGATTGGTTGGCAGAGGAGCAACCTCTTCCTCGCATGGTGGATTATCCTCAAGCTAATTCATGGATCTAGTGGTGATTGCCATAGATACAAAGAGAGGATGGTTGGCTGAAAATTTTGTCGTTCCCACAGACGGCACCATACTGATAATGCACAAATTGGTTTTGCACACCACCTATCAAATAACTAATGCAGATAATTAAATAGAGAGAGAAAACTCAACACAGTCAACACACAATTTAAGTGGTTCGTTCAATGTGATCTACTCCACTGTAAAAGGCTAGGATGACCTAGGTGTTTAATTGTTGTAGGAGTGTAAAGAGATCAGGTGAGAACAATGAGAGCTTAGGTGAGGTACAAGATGTGAGAGATATGAGAGTGGTATTAGATGTGATCCCTTGTGTGAGATGTCCCTCATGTGTTCGTGAGGCTTACATTTTTATAGTCGTCTCCTAACAGATTGAGGCGGCTTATCAGTAACTAAAAGACTAATTTGGTGGAGGTAACGTCATCTTCGCATGGATGAGACTGTTGCGGGGCTCTCCTCAAGACCAGATCTTAGGATGGCGTGGTTGACTTCCTTCCTCCTTACTCCAAGATGGTGTGGATGATGTTGCCTACTCCTTGATGATATGGCTCTTGGAGCCTTGTTGAGCCTAACTAGGTGTGGATCTCTTTTGGGCTAGACCCATTGGGTTTTGTCTAGGTGGATCATTTATTCAAGTTGGGCCCACAACTTGAGTTGGGTCTCGGGTCGGGCCCATCACTTTGTATAATTTTTAACATTCATTTACAACTTCTAGAACTTTTATGATATATTCTAAACATTTGCGATTGATGTTCGATCGCAAACCTCCAAAAATTTATAATTTGATTCTTCAAAAGTTTGAATTTGAACTATAAAAGTTTTAAGATAAATGAAAATTTATATTTTTAAGATCAATTTTACTATTTTTAGCCCGATCCTAATTTGTTCCTTGTAATTAAAATAAAAAATACTATTAAGATATAAAAAATCGATCTAATTTACTAACATAATAATGTGTTAAGTGATGAAATCCCAATGAAAGTCCAAGAGTTACCGTCACAACCAATGTTATTAGAACCAGACCGGACATCGAACCGACAAAGAGACCGGGTCAATGATTCACTGGTTCAACCGTTGGATTAACTAGTCGAACCGGTCGTATAAATAAAAAAAATTATAAAATATAATAATTTAACTAAAATTTACAATCACAATAAAAATTAAATAATTTACTTTGTGTGTTTTAACTTTTTACTGCTAAATGTGTGTATTAACTATTTAAATGTGTGTATATTCAATTATTCATATTGATAGTATGTGTGCTAGAGTAGGGAGAGAGAAAAAAAAAGACAACTCAGCAACAAGCTAGCATATGAGAGAGAGAAAGAGAAAGAACCAAAGAAGAACCAACAATAAGAAGTCACCTGTGAGCCGTGGGTAGGTCTCACTGTGCGTGGAGAGAGACAGAGGAGAAGAAGAAAACTTACAAAATTTAGGGTTTAGGGTTTAGGTTTAGGGTTTAGGGTTTAGGGTTTAGGGTTTAGGGTTTAGGGTTTAGGG
>CM042185.1:0-11056 GCA_023539305.1 Ilex asprella
AAACCCTAAACCCTAAACCCTAAACCCTAAACCCTTTTTTTTTTTTTCAGTGATAATAATATATAGATAGAAAATGAAATCCTAGCTGAATTATCATAAAACATAATGATGAGATATCAAGAACATAAACATGTAAGCTTCAGGCATCTCCTGAAACTAATTTCATTCTTTCACCTACCCAATAAAAACACAAAAAAGGGCAGCTATTTATCAAGGATAGCCCCTAAGCCATATGGGATAGTCATCATGTTCTAAAGATCATACACAAACCATCCCACAATTACTCCATCCCTGTCTTTCCTTTACTCGTCATCATCCTCGTCCTCTCCACTGCCGTCCTCATCATCCTCATCATCCTCATCGTTCACTTCAGACCTTGACTTTTCAGATTCGTCCTCACCAGATGCGTTTCCTCCATCAGCAATTTTCTTGTTGTAAGCCCGCATTTTCTTCTCGTACTCGGCCTTCCTTTTCTCTGCCTTTGCTACATAAGGAGCTTTCTCAGCTTCTGACATTGATTTCCACTTGTCCCCGCCAGCTTTACCGACGACGGAGACAGATTTGTTGCAAGGATCCTAATAAGCCTCTTTGGCTTATTAGGATCCTTTGCCGGCTTCGCCTTCTACGTCGTTTGTTTGCTTCCCGCAGCGGCACCTCTTTTCTTCACAGAGAGCTTGCTATCAGCTTTCTTTGTTTCGGTCTTCGATCTGCCTCCTTTCATGGTGAATCTCTAGGATAATAGAAGAGGGAGATAAAATGGAGAAAGGGAGAGAGGGAATAAGAGTGCTTTGCTTTGGCGTAGTGTTCTAAACCCTAAACCCTTTTTTTTTTTTTAATTAAAGAGAAGTATTATTGATAAAAGCAAAGATTACAAGAAGAAAAGTCAGCAATGCTTAAACAAAAGGAGAGCCCAAGAAGGCTTTAAAATTTCAAGACAAGACAAAAAATGTCTTAAATATAAAACAAACATTGCCCAAAAACAACAGCACCCAAAGCCTTTAAGCAAAGAAAGAGCTGACGTCGCAAAAGGTCAAAAACAGCTGAGGATCCAGCTGAAAATCTAGAAAATCAGCGGGAGAATCAGCTGAAAGGCCACCATAAAAGACTACCCAAGAAGACCAGCAAAATCATCAGAAAAGCGCCAGAAAACCAGCTGAAAAGCCGGCAGAAAATAGCTAAGAACCAGTTGAAAAGGTGGACCGTAGAACCAGTTGAAAAAAGATGAAAGTGCAGCTGAAACCCAGTGGAGAACCGCATGAAAACCGAGTGGAGAGCCGCATGAAAAACATTGCATACTTGCCCAAAATAGCTAAAAGGAAGCTGGAAATTCCCAGCATCAAAAGGCAGCAGAAAACCATCGAAAACCAGCTGGGAATCCAGCTAAGAACCCCACAGTGCCAGATGAAATGCAGCAGCAACAGTCGCATGAACAATGCAAAAAGTAACCCAGCTGAGTGTGAACAGGACTACTAAAATCCATATGAACAGCAGCTGAAAACCCAAAAGAAAACCACTTGCAGTCAGAAAACCAAGTGGACAGCACCTGAGGCGGTAGCCAACTGTTCACGTGAACAGAAAATCCAAACAAAACGTGACTACCCAACCATACTCCAAGTCTCACAACAAAGTGCTCCCAAAACCAAAACCAGCTGGACATGACATGAAACCCGATGAATCAGCAGTGCAGAACCTAAAAGCCTTTACCATGTGACAAAATATGCAAAAAGCTTAATTGAAGTGTCACCCCCAGGTCCAATTAGCCACAGTCATCAAAAATAATCACAGTCTTGGTTCTCAGTACAGGCAGACCCCGCTGATCCTGCCACACTGGCTTTCTCACAACCTCAGGTAATTGAGCTTCTGAAAAGTCAGAGGTGAAACCATCTTGAACCGCCCTGTTAGCAAGACAGTCAGCGACAGAATTTTGTTCCCTATAGACGTGCTTCAGCTGGAACTGCATCCCATCAAGCAGCCTCCTTATTTGCTCCAATAAATCCCAAAAATGCCAAGAACATTCCATTTCTCCGTTAAGAGTTTTAACCACTACCAAAGAGTCTGATTCAACCCAAATCTTGTAAACCTCAAGCCCATAACTCTTAATCATTTTGAGACCATCAAACATAGCCCGAAATTCAGCAGCAATGCTCGTACATGTACCATAGAAGCAAGAGGCAGCAAGAACAACACCTCCCCATTCATTTCTAAGCACAATTCCCCCACCCGCCATGCCCGGGTTGCCTTTCGCTGCACCGTCAACATTCAGTTTCAAGGTGCCAGTGGTAGGAAGCTTCCAGCCCACCCAAAAAGCTTTAAGTTTCACCACATAAGGGATAACAACACCCAAAGATTGAATAAAATCTTTCTCTTTTATTCCATCCTCAACCTTGGGTTTAATATTCCTCGAATGCAATCTTAGAAGACCACAGATATTAAGAAAAATGGAGTAAGAATTTGTCAACCCTTCATTAGCCCTCCTTTTGCATCTTTCCTTCCAAATTTGCCAATAAATCAATAAGGCAAAGCTCCGCACCAAACCGCAACCCATAGATTTCCTTTTAAAGATTTTGCAAAGTCTCATCAACCTCACCAAGGGCAGCTCATTTTCAATAAGATGGAAACCAGCCATAGCAGCCAATCTCCGCCAAATTGAATTTACATAAGGGCAGTTAACAAAAATGTGAACAGGAGTCTCCTCTTCCATACAGCACATAGAACATCTACTTACCATAGGAAACCCACATTGCCTTATTCTAGAATCCAACGGCAGAGCCTGCCTAAGCAGTTTCCAGCAGACCAATTGTGCACTAGGGGCAGTGGTGATATTCCAAATTATATTAGCGACCTCGTTTCTTTCCCCCCTAAACCCTAAACCCTAAACCCTAAACCCTAAACCCTAAACCCTAAACCCTAAAACCCTAAAACCCCAAAACCCCAAACCCCAAACCCCAAACCCTAAACCCCTAAAAGAAAAAAAAACATTAAACCAAAGCTACTTTTCTATATGTTCTGGAATTCCTCTCTTTCCAGATATTCCCATAAAATAGCCTTCGAAACACAACTCCACAAAATCTTGCCTTCTTTACTCCCAATTCCTCTAAATGTAGTCCACATTATATCCTCCACAGAAGCCAAACAAACTCATGCCTCACCAAACACAATAAACAATTTATTCTACAATCCCCATGCAAAGGAACAGTGACTAAATAAATGGGCATTGGACTCTTCATGCCTCATCAGGACTCAGCTTTATGAGTTCGTCTCACCTGTAACATATCGTTAATATTATCCTATTGAGCACAATAGACTAAATAAAAGCCTTTACTGTAAAGGGACTCTTTGCCTTCCAAATGAATTTATCAAAAGAAAAAGGATAATCAATATGGGAATTGGGAACAAACCAGATGGAATAAAAAGATTTACAGGAGAAAATATCTGAATTATCCTTAATCCAAATTCTACAATCAGGAAAAGTATTAGGATTGAAATTTTGAAGAAGCAGCAGCAAAGATGCCAAATCCTCTACTTCTCTATCATTTAGACTCCTAAAGAAATGAAAGTCCCACGAATAAGAACTCCCTCCCCCCCCTTGTCAATATAGCTAGAAATAGGAGTCTCATAAAGAGAAGAAAAGTGATAGAGTTGAGGAAAAACATAACTAAATGTTGACACACCTTCCCACATGTCCTTCCAAAATAAAATCCTATATCCATCCCCCACATTATAACTAACTAACCAAAAGAAAGAAGGATACACCTAATAAATGAATTTTCAATGACTCCTATGAGTTGCATTATACCCAGATCATTCTGATGAAGGCCATACTTACTCCTTATTATATTATGCCAAAGGGTATTAGTTTCCAAGGGGAATCTTTATAACCACTTCCCAACCAGAGAAACGTTTTTAGACACCAAATTACCAAGTCCCAAATCCTCCCCCCCTCTCTTATGGGCTTACACACTATTTCCCAGCTCACTAAATGGTCTCTTTTATCCTTCCTCGTGCTTGACCAAAGAAAATCCTTCAACATCTGCTCTAATCTTTGAGCAACACCTACTGGAATACTAGACTAAAGAAAAACGTACCCTCTTCCAACCATCTAATCTCCTTCCCACCATCTCAACAATTGGGCCCCAAAAAGATAAGGATCTGGGATTGCCCTCGAATGGCAAACCTAGATAACTAATAGGCCACTCATGTATTACACGACCGGCCACAATAGAAAAACTTTTCACAACCTTATCCACCAAATTAATGCCCGCCACTCCATTCTTTGACATATTAATTTTCAAACCAAAAAAATTTAACAAAAGCACATTTTCAAAAAGAATATTGTATCATCCGCAAATTGCAAATGTGACACACTTACCCTTTCACCCCCCTCCCCCAACACACTCTTTCATCTCCTCCACTAAACCCACCTCTTCATTTCTATAAAACATTCTACTTAAAACATCAACCACTAAAGTGAACAGAAAAAAGAATAATGGGTCTTCTTACCTTAACCCCCTAGAAGCATGAAACCACTCTTTAGGTTCACCATTCACTAACACTGAAAAAGTAGAAGAAAAACACCCTCTAATCCACTTTCTCCATCTCTCCCAAATCCTTTCTTTCTCGTCACACCATCCACAAAATTCTAATTTACTTTATTATAAATCCACTTTGAATGCAATTCCTTTATTAGGAAAAATGTTTATCTAAAAACCCCCCAAGCTATATGGACAGGAAATCTCACCAACTCATTATCCACTAACACTGCATCTAAAATTTGTCTTCCTTTAACAAAAGCACTTTGTGTCATTGTAACCGTTTCCCCCAACACCTGACTAAGTCTTTTAGACCACTGATAGGCCTATGATCATTTACTTTCCTAGAACAATCTTTTTTAGGCACCAAAGTAATAAACGTGGAATTAACACTTTTCCTTACCACCCCATTAACAAAAAAAATCATGAAAAACGAGCATAATAATATCATCCTTTGTAGTCTCTCAACTATTATGATAAAATGTCATAGAGAAACCATTAGGACCTAGTGCATTCTCCTTATTCATATAAAAAACAACACTCCTAACTTCTTCCTCAAATAGTCTTCTCCTTTCATACTAGATTGGCACGAACCAAACATAGTGTTGGCAATGCACTAGGTCCTATACAAGATTGTTTTTTGAATCCCATACAAGATTACTGGCACTAACCAAACACTAGATATGAGATTTCATTGACATTTGAAACTTAGGAATTGCTTTCCTAGGAATAAAATGTCTATTTCCACTCAAGATTACCGTCATTTAAACATGGACTAAAAGATAGGAAGGACTGTTTAACAAAGTTTCAGGTATATCAAATGAGAATTTTTTGATTTATTGTTGGAGTGTTAAAATATTGGGTTATGTGCTTTGCATAATGGTACACTTGGCCCTCTTCATGTGCATGTGCATGTTCTAGGACTTATTGTAGTTTGATTGTGGTTGTGAACTTTGCATCATTTTACATTTTGGAATTATAGATTAGCATATATGGATATTCAGGAGTCGTTATAAAATCTTGGATAAATGTTATTCTCATGGATGACTTGTCTATATTCTTTAGCAAAACTTGGATATTCATAATATACCTTGATCTAACTTTTTCATGGGAGAAGACAATCACTAATTCACTATTAACTGAGGAGTGCATATTGAATGTGACTGAGTACATGAGTTCTATTTCACATTAGATTCCTTGAGTTTTGAAGACAACATTATGTTGATATAGATAGATAATTAATTCATGATATGCGTATAAATAAGTAGATGCTCATCCTTTTATGATCATTGTTTTCTTTAATTTCACGTTATTCGTCAGAATAAGTAGTATAACTAGAGAAGGATGTTAAGCTAATTATCTAAATTGGTTGGAAGAATTTTTGAATTACAATATAATTTGTGGTGGATGTAATGTATAACATAATTGTCCAAATTTTACTATGAGAAGGTAAAAGGGTTTTTAGAAAACTCAACCTCTCATTATGGGGAGATTAGAGTTGCAAATTATGGTTTACAAGGGAATAAGTTTGTACAATATAACTATTTTTCAAATTTCACTTAACTAAAGATATAGCATAAAGCATGAGCAATGAATGATCCAAACATGGGACACAACACAATCCGTGCACGTCATATGCACGATTTGGGCCTAATACAAGCAAACCTCAAGCATGCAATGTTTACACACATATTATTACACTCACATTAACACATCATGGTATACATATGCACACGTACACATACTAATACATAAAAAAAATATACATATCAATACACCAAAATACACAATGTTAATACAAGCACTCACCAAAGCGTAAGTGCTCTGAGCATCTATGACACATCCAGTGAACCTAAAGACACAATATGTGGGTCTTGTAACTTCCTTATGATGTGAGACTTTGATTTGTGATCCATCTTGTAAAATTTAATAAACTCTAATTTTGAACAAAGATTAATTTGTATGCTTTGTGTAATAATGTGTCTCTATTTCTTTGGTGTTTTGTGTGTGTGTGTGTGTAACGCCCCAAAAACCCCCTTGGACGGCATTACATTCTAAACATCATTCGCTGCATGAGAGCACTAAATAACTCCATAAATAAGAAAGTTTCATTCACCAACCATTGGTATTTTAATAAAATTCGGGCAGAGTCTCCTTTGTACGGAGAGCCCTACCCAAAATATAACATGCATACCTATTGACCACACCAGGTCCATTTATCCATCATAAAATAAACTTTCATTCATCATATATCATATCCACACTATCATTCCAAAAGAATAGGTCAAGTCATGGCATTTACATTCCAAAAGAATTACACTTAAGCTTAGCAGCGGAATAAACAAAATACTAGACTATGCATAATCGTAAATACATTCTCTAGTCTAGCACAAAAATAAACTAAATCTCTATATGTCCCACTCGGGATCCAAGTATCCCTCTAAGGAAGCCTCTCCATGGCTCAGCTCGTGAACACCTAGTTTTTCCTATGGCACATGATCTGAAAAATATTTAACTATAGGGGATGAGCACGAAGCTCTGTAGAAAAAAATTTTCAAACCCAAACAAGATTTCGAAAAATATATAAAACGGTTGGTCTCATTTCACAAATAAAATATTTAGTTTTTGAAATAAAACAGGGACATTTCTAAAATTGATCTCAAGTTTAGATAACAACGGTAATTTAAGAAATAAATGGAACCAATACACAATTAATAATACATTCCAGCATAAACCGTTTTTCACAAGTTCTTGCAGAATCTCATACTTCTCAAAACTCTTGTAGAAATCGTATCTGGTAGAATGAACAATTTCCAACAACTACCTTTGTATCAACATTATAAACATGTATCTCCACTATAATGTAAGGCAATCTACATGAATCGACACACTGAGTAATATCTAAGCCCACACACACACAAATCCTCGCAAGGATATCAAACTTCGGGAAGGGCGTCTACCGACTACATTATCCTATACCAATGCACCGGCAATAACGAATTCAACCCAGGCATAGTATACTAATCCCCATACACGGCACCCGTGAACGAATAGTAGTTTGGTCCTCGCAAGGCACCAACCCCACTACGAGTGGTAAGGAAAAGGCCAACCCACACGGAGCAAGCACAACATCTACCCACCCTACAATATCTAGTCAAAGGCCACCCATGGTCATCCCACATTTATAAGAGATACAATGCCAAACTCATTTCCTCAGTTTATAGGCAAATCCCAAAAATCCCCAATTTAAGCATGTGACCTTTTCAATAACCAACTAAGAAAATTACAAGAGATCAACCACAATATTATTTTATCACTCTACACAAAGTTCTAAGGTTTCCACATCAACAATAAAGGAAGAATTTAAGAGGAGAATCCACTACCCTTGAAGTTTAGGTTTTTTGAATCAAGAAAAATGGGTATCAACCCCAACTTCATGTAAAACATGATAATAATTGCAAGAGAACCAATAATTAAAGAACTCATAGCAAATACATATGATTAGCAGTCCAAAACATACATAAATAATAACCCTAGTCTCAA
Organism: Ilex asprella; assembly: GCA_023539305.1. Classification (NCBI taxonomy): domain Eukaryota; kingdom Viridiplantae; phylum Streptophyta; class Magnoliopsida; order Aquifoliales; family Aquifoliaceae; genus Ilex; species Ilex asprella. The sequence goes on from CM042185.1 coordinate 8,073, forward strand.
TGTAAGTGAATAGAAGGAAACTCCTACCTTTTGTTCTTGAAATCTAGGACTTGAATCTTGAATCATCCTTAAATCTTATGTTTTTCCCTTTTGATCTTGAGTTTCTCTCTTCCTTTCTTTCTCTCTAAGTGTTTCTAATGTTGGGAGTGGAGTAATGAGGCTAAAGATACGTTTGGGGGTGTTTATAGTGCTAAATTTTAAGCCAAAATCCGACATTTACTATTCAGAATAGCGGCTTTTCTTTCGGGCGTACCGGTACGTAGTACCGGTACATCGAACTCTCTGGACCAGTTTGCTCCGGTACGGTTTTTCCTATTTTCTCTATTTTTCATTTTCAATCCATCTTAAATCCTTCCAAAGCCATCTTATGCATATCCAACACCTATTTCTACATCAAACCTGTTTAGAACAAGTTCTAAGACCCTAAGTTTCATATTTTTACATATTCAAACAAAAATTTCACTGTTACTTCCACTAACCCTTTAAATCTTTACTTTTCAAATCTACCAAAATTTAAAGACACATCACTACACATATCCACCTTTTTACCACACTCATTACTATATATATATTTATATGCACATATTAAAGAAAATGCGGGGTGTTAGTGTGTGAATAGTGTATGGATGTCTTTGTTTTAGCGTGTGTTTTTTTGCCTACGTTTGTGTTTGTATAATTTTGTGTGTGTGTTGTTTTGTATTTTTTATTTTTTTGGTGTATTAATGAGTGTTAACACTGTGTGTCGGTGTGTATGTTAGGATGTTTTTGTGTGTGCTTCAGTGTGTTAGTGTGTGTGTGTGTTTGGGTAATAGTTTGTTTTGGTATGTTAATGTCTGTGTTTTTTGTGTATAAGTATGTGTGTTTTAGTGTATTAGTTGTGTTAACACATTGTGTGTTTGTATTTTAGAGTATTAGTGTGTGTGTGTGTGTGTGTTTAAGTGTATTATTCTACGGGGTTTTTTTGGAGTATTAGTGTGTTTTGGATGGTGTATTAGAGAATGTGTGCGTGTTTTGGGATAGTGTGTATGTATTAGATAGAACGAATGTGTTGAAAAAGTTTAAATAAGATGGTGTGTTTGATACTATTTCCATGTAGAACTTCTAATAAAACCTACAAGACATGCATAGAACTGTTTACACCCAACAATTCTGATCTTCGCTGTATAGACTTTGTAGTCTCAAGTTGATTCTGGCCTTACAAATCTTGTATTTGATACACTGAGCCATGGAATTATTTAGGGTAAATCAAAGGACTTTTATTGATCCACTTGGAGCAATCTCATCATGCAAAACGAGAATGTTTAGAATGCCCAGATTCTTGATTAGGTGTCTGCTTTGTGATGGAATGAATATTGCTTTTTTATCATTTTCAGAAATGCAGACTTTTAATATGAAATAATTGTGATATGCTTAGTTCATAATTTCAAAGTTTGAAATTAATGTACACATAGTTCAAACTTTGTTGGACGATTTTACTACCAAAGTTCATCAAACACATTAGATTTTACCACCAAGTACACCACCAAATTTCATCAAACACATTCTAGTCAAAGTTCAATCACTTTTCATACTAAAAAACACGAGTGTTATATAACTCTTTGACCTTTTAATCAGTTTTGAGAATAGTATATTAGGATTAGGTGGACCGGGATCAGTCTCATGGTTTTTCTTGGGAGGATTTCTTTGTTAAAATTGATTGTGTTGTGATTGATTGATTATTGTTTTAATTTTGCACACATACTTGCAACTGTACACGCACACCATATATTTGATACAATGATTGCTTGATTACCGTATTTTATATCTTCACCATTTGTGGTTTGACAATTGGTAATTGGGCTACTAAGGGGTCCATTTGGTTGTTGTATTATAGGTGTATTAAAGAGTTATATTGAATTAAAACGCATTAATACAAGTTTATACTGGATTTGGAAGCAAAAAATCACTTTATATTATATATGATATTACATAGATAAGTATCACATATAGATAATTATAATACAATTTATATGTATTGTCATGTATTATCTAATACAATTCCTCTTTTCTTCATAAGGCATCCAAATGACCCATAAAAGGATAAGGATAGTGAATTCATGTTGTAATTTTTCTTCAAAACTATAGGAACTTTTTGTTATTATATGCAAAATAAGATCATTGTTTACCAAAATTAAGGAATATTTTTTGAGGATATTGAAAAAATGATCAATACATAAAATCACAAAATAATTGGACTTGAAAAAAATACATGTAATCGGAGATGTGACTTACCCATAAATGCATTGATTGTGCTTTTTATTATGTTTAGACATTCTGCAATTGGATTTGATTTGCGTATCTTACAAGTCTATAAGATTGACCCTACTTTTTGTGATTGCCCTCTTTGGAAATAAATAAAAATATCATCTTACATTTGTTAATTGGAAGCAATAAACTATAAAAGAAAAATTACACCACTACTGCAATTTGGTCGATTTGTACACCACTTTTTACTTTTTACTTTTTTATAATAATAAATAAGTACTGCTAACTCGTGACTAAAAATACTAACTAACACCAATAAGTCCAACATTATTAGCACAATTCAAAATTAATTGTCCTACCATTGAAAAAAGGTATGGGGTGGTGAAATTTTCAACTTTGGCTAAATAGATATGGGCTGAGTTGGATTTCAAGCTTAGGGGAAAACAAATTTGGTGATGATTTTGAGTCATTAGATTAAATGAATATCAGTCATTCGTGTACTAAACTAAGTTAATGCTCTGTTTGATATGGTAAAAAAATAAAATGATGAAAAATTTAATGGATAAATAAAATATCATGTTTAGTAATGAATGAATGATGGATTAACTTTCTTTTCAAACTCACCAAAATCAATCTCTCCAAAATCAGACTAAAAGTGGATGAAAAGTTAATTATTTGTGTTGAGATGTATCCTATTTGTCTATATATCTTTTTTATATATACATATATTATGTATACAT